>JADGKA010000090.1:0-42173 GCA_027604605.1 Borealophlyctis nickersoniae | reverse complement strand
GTGGGTGGGTGAGGTATTTCATGCCGTAGATGTCGAGGAGTGCCTGTGGGGGGTTCGGGAGGCCGCCCTGAGAAGGTTGTCAGTGTTTGGAGTGTGGTAAAGTACAGGCCACACACATACGTACCAATAACAACGCCAAAGTCGCACCCGCCGAATGTCCCATCGCCGCCACCCTCCCCGAATCCACCTCCACCCCACCGTCTTCTTTCAACACCTTCCCCAACTCCCCGCGACACCACGCCAACACATCCTTCGCATCCTCCCACGGTCCATCGTACATGGACACTTGCGGACACAGGCGGTAATTAGGAATCACGACGACAAATCCCATCGATGCAAGTGTGTCGGTTTGCGAGGCTGGAATCATGTCCTTGGAACCGACTACGAGGCCGCCGGCGTGGAAGATGAGGACTATGTGGGGGTGCTGTGGTTAGTATTGAGCATAAAGGGAAGCGAGAAAGTGCACAGCACATCCGACGGGACGGGTGGACGTGAAGCGTGTCGGGGTGGTGGACCAGTGTACGCCGGCGAGTAAGGGTTCACCGCCGGGCGAGTTTTTGTATACGTAGTCTTTGGATGGCATTATCAAAAGCGATATTATTTCGGGTGTGCTAGACGACGTGAGGGGCGGGCACAAGGAAAGTAAGGGAGCAAACGACTTATATTTGATGCCTTCAAGCAGCTCCGACGGTGGCGCAGCAGGAGGTTTGTCCGAAACATTGATGCTACCTCAATGGTACCGCTGAGTTCGCTTTCGAGATTACAAATGTGAACATTGGGCTTTACGATGATGCATTGTGCATTTATAAGTACGGCTGGCTTTCAAGTTTCCTTTGTAGGTAGTGCTGGGTATCCCAAAAAGCAAAAAAGTCCGTGGCGACGAAAAAAACTAGAGGACTTGCGCCCTAAGTCGCAAGAAGAGTATGATACGGGACCAACACCTACGGGAGGTACGTGTAGTACCCGTTCAGCCACTATGGTTTCAGCCGGGATCGAACCGGCGACCTTATGCGTGTGAGGCATACGTGATAACCAACTACACCATGAAACCAGTTGAAGAAGTCGCCGCTTATGGAAAATTACAAACCGTAGGTGGTCTATTTTCAATGTTGGATGAGAAAATATCGCTCGCCTTCATGGTGCGGTTCAATGAAGCATAAATCAGGACAACCATTATGTATATTCTTCGCTCGCTTTCAATCTGCGGGGGAGATATGTGAAATAGCTAATACTATCCTAAAAATCAATGCTGCTAGCCCTGCTCCTATGTACTTCATTCGGAAATATCCAAAAGGTTTTGCTCCATTCCCATCAAAACATTCCCATTTCCTTCATCCGCATCCTGACAGCGCCCAACTTTCCATCCACATCGTCCAACCTTGCTTCAAGTTCTTCCCGTCGGCGCCGAACTCGTCCGAGACCGCCAGAAGTCGGAATGCGACTCATTTCCGATGTTAGCTGGGTAACGTTTTCCAAAAGCATGAACTTAAACGCTCATTCGGATACAGCTCAATGCACTTTCCTCTCCTTACCTTGGCTTTCTCGTCTTGCAATCTCGACAGCTCAGCGTTCAACTTTGCCCTCAACTCCATGTACTCCTCTCCCGAAAGCATTTCGCGCCCGTTTGCAGACTTTGAACCATCACTACCAACCGCTCCCACCATGCCCATCCCGCGCCGCAACGTTCCTGCATCGCGCCTTGAATATGAACCGCTTGAACCGGGACTTGCGTTGCTGCTGTTCCATTGACTCCGTGGCCCAACCCCTGAAGAAACGTCCGACCCGCGGTCGTTGCTGGTGTTGCTCACAGACCCGGTTTCCTCCTCGTACCGCCTCATCCGCTCTTGAAACGCAGCTCGTTCGTTGTTGTCTGGGCCCCATGCCTGCTGGCGGCCGAGGGTAAATTGAGGCCCCGACGATTCTGGAGACGTCCATGGTCTTCCGCCCAGAGAAGGAACGGATCGTCTATTATGGAGTACGTGGCTTTCATGTTGTGGACTCAGGTTCGACGCGGAGGCGCGGGTTGTCAACGTGCGAGGGTGAGGTTGCGAGTGGGTCTGCGGCGAACTGGCGCCAGACTTGAGAGAATCATTTTCCCGCTTCATTTCTTCGATGAGCGCCTGCAAATAAAACCAATATAGTTTATAGTGATGGGTGAGAGCCCATTCAACCCAAATGTGAGGAATGTTCAGAATCTCCAAAGCAACCTACCCTCAGGCTTTCATTGTCAAACAATGCTTGTTCCAATCGATCCTTGTAAAACGTGGAGTCATTATCTGGAGCAGCTGATGCCGCCTCGTATTGGTATTTCTGAGATCGTAGAACGTATTTGCTTTTTCAGCTATCATCCCATAAAGCCTGGCCCGAGCAAGGAGTGCATACCCTTAATTCCACTCTCAATTGTTCGACTTCTTGACGAAGCTCCCTTTAATGTCGTCGTCAATGAATTTCCTCCTGCGATCGCAACACCATAAATTGAGTTACTTACGTGTTCGTATCTTGCAACGTACGGATCTTCCTCGAAAACAAACGGAAATCCGCTTCGTTTCGGAAACCCTTTGCCTACGTGCTAGTCAGTAAACCCGATAGGTGATATACGGAAGAACCAAGTTCAATGCCATTGGTACCTTTTCCTCTTCCAAAAGTGCACAGGCCTCATCTCTTTCCATCTTGACTTGCTCTGCCACTTGCAACAACATCTTTCGTTCCTCGGCTGCTGCTGTAAACGTGAAGTGCCAGCAGGAGATGAGAAATGATCAAGCGTTGGGCGGGGAGAGAAGAGGAACAGAAACCTACCATGTTCCTTGTTCTGCAAGTCGAACAATTGATTTCTGACCTCTTCATCTTCCGCTTTCAGTGCATGCAATTGATCTTGCAGATCCTCGACCTGCTTCCGCAACGCATCTTCTGTTCCACCCGCCCTGCCAACAAGATTGCGAACTCTTTCCTCATAGTCTGCCCTCTCCCGCTCCATTTCGTCCGACCGAGCAAGCACCTCTTTCAGCTTTCGTTGGTAGACATCCATTTGTTCTTCCAAAACCGCTCGATCGGCAGCAGCTACCTCCAGCTGACGCCTGGCTCCCGCCGCCTCCATCCGGACTTTATGGATCTCCTCTCGAGCTTCTTCCAACTCGATCCGGTATCGGTCCGTCTCTTCTTGACCTCGTAGCCATGCGTGTTGTGTTTCATGGAGTTCTTCGCGCACCTGGGCGAGCTCCGAGAGGAGTGCCTGGTTATCTTGGCTAGGTCGTGTTTCTTTGGGATAAGCATCTTTTGTTGGAGGTGGCGGGGCTACTGGGTGGGTGTCCCAGCGAGACGTCAGGGATGACACGCGTAACTTGCCGTGAGGAGAGTACGCGGGCTGCGGAGTAGGCGAAGACGGGGCAAAGTCGTGGATTTCGGAGGCAGATGACCGGGAGTAGGACATGTTGTTTGACTCATCGACTCGCCTTGACGAGTTCGACGAGGAAGGGCTATTATTCTCAGCGGCCGAAGAGTTGTCCTGCAGAGATGCGCTGCGCACTTGAGGGGGCGGCGTGCGAGCCACCAAGGACCTGGCGCGGCCTGTACGCTGGAGGTACTCTTCCAAGGATTCACCAGGTAGGTAGTCGGATGGATACGCCGGATCTGAACGGTATGGAGTGCTTGAGCGAGATGCGAAATCATCTTCTGCGGGCAAGTATTGCAATTCCGACTCTGACATCAGCGGTGATCCCATTTCCTCGCGAGAGCTTGGCCGACTACGCGTCAGCTGGTTCGACATGGTCTCTGTCTGTACCACACCGCTTGGTTGAAAGCCGCCACCGTTTCCCGAGAGAGACGAAGTGTCCTCGCCAACATGCGTCATCTCGTCATACATTTCATCATTTGGTACTTCCTCCACGGCCGCCAGCGGTTCTTTGGAGGAGATGGATTTCAACGGCGCCTTTTGGGGTGTTGGAGATTTGATAGGAATCATCGTTTTGGACGTGGTGCCGACGGTGTTATTTGGGGATGGCTTCGTCATTGTCGGCGTGCGCCTGAGGGTCGAAGCAGTGCCATTGCCGTTTGGTGTTGTCCGTGGGGTTGAGGGACGGGAGGATTGCCTATCCGAAGGACTGGCAGTGGATGATGGTTGCTTAGCAGCGGGAGTGCGTAGAGCAGATGCAGAGGACCGCCGGGATATGGAAGGGGAGACACCGGCTGATGGCCTACGTGTGCGATTTCGATGAGATCCTATGTTTTGTAAAGGAAGTACGCGGCATAAGGGTGAATGGGAATCCTTCCTACCGCTTTCGCGCATCCGTACTTTCCTCTTCACTGCTGTCGTCAAGAACTTTTAGAGCAGCGGCGGCAATCCGTTTGGAATTAGTTCGGGGAGTTGGAGCGTCTGCAAGTTTACATCAGTGCTACCATCACGGACAACTTTCGGCGATTCAACCAGAGCCGATAAGAACTCTTACCAGGATCCTGTTCTTCTTTCGGCTGTTTCGCTCCCTTCGGTTCAAAGAGTCTCAACCCGAATATCCAAGGCTTCCCTGCTCCGGCGCCTGGTGCAGGCTGGCTCTTTCGAGACAAGGAACTGAATTTGCGTCTTTGCTGCGAGGCAGGTGGTGTCTGGGATCCTGTTCCGGACGCTGAAGCAGAGTCTGTTTTAGGAGCCATTTTCTTTTCTCTTCTGGGAGTCGGTTGTTTTGTCGGGGTGGTTGTTGTTGTTCTGTTGAGGGAGGTCAAAGGCGAGCGGCTGGGCGGCATTGTCTGTTGCACCCAGGCAAGGGGAGCGGGGTCACAAGAGTTGAACTTTGAGTAAGCAGCAACACGACGTCCAACGCAGTGCTCGTTCTCCTTTTTGTCGCTTAGGGTTTCTGGTGGTTTATGCGGATGCCGGTAGGAGATTGCTTGTAGATGAACGATGCGCTCCTATTTACTTTACGGCCAAGAAGGTCGGACGTTCAAGCACACCCGCAATGATGAAGGTCTGGACCTGCGCCACCAATTTGGCCAGCCAGCCACCCAAGCACACCGCGTTTGCTAATGCCGGTGGGTTGATCCATCTCAAGCATACATAGATACGGTGGCCATTGTTTGGCACCCAGTCTCCCGTCATGAATATAAAAACATAAATGCATTGCCACATCTACACTCACTATTTCATACTATGCATATCTCTGCTTGCTCACCTCCTTGGTAGATAAGTGGATGGACGCTGGACCGGTTAGCCGCAATAAGGTCGCAATCTGTTGTTGACCATCGCACCGAAAACAGGTGTTGGAGCTGCCACAGACGACTTTATCTACATACTGGTGAGCGGCAAACGTCATCCAGGAATAACTAGATAGGAGATTGTGTCCGTCAAAGACCCGGTTCGCTCACACTTACTACACGCTTAGGGTTGGGAGAACGTCTCCTGCACTGGAAACACAGTGGACCCTAACCCTATTCAAGTTCCGTTTGGAAAGGTAACACACCGCACACCCCTTATGGATGAAAGTACCCTTTGGTGAGAAAATAATAATCGCAATCAGGCATCTTCCTCCGTGATGGGAGTGGGTATGTCTTCAAAGTTTGCAACGACACAAATTGTCAGACTGCCTGTACCTCGTCCCCAACTTGCGCTTTGAACGAGTGTTGCGTCAATCCTGCTTGTAAGTTATATTTTCCTCCTCCAAAATTCATTCACTCTGTCTTACGATCACTTTTCCTATGCATGGTCAACACAGTGAACGTATCCCTCAAAATCGTTTCAGACCCGGCGGGAGGCTCCAACTCCTCCGTTCAGACCGCCACTGGCACGTGGCCAGGAACCTACAATTCCGCTTCCTACAAGTGCGAAAACGTAATAGATACATCCTGTCTCACAGCCTGCGCGTCTTCCATTGCCATCGCTCCAGTTGCAGCCGTCGGATCCCAAATTGTAGTGGTCTCGGCTGCCCGTCCTCTGCCCAGTGCATGCCAATGCCCAGCAATTTTGGGTAATGTTGCAAATTTCACTGCGACTGGGACTACCTTCCTTGGAAACGCGAGCGCAAATTGGCAGGCTACATTGAGTGGGATCACAATTCTGGCAACGACGAGTGCGGAGGGGGCGAGCGGGATGAAGTGCATTGGGACCTGGTCAGATCCGCAGCGGGAACATCAGTACTTGCACGAGCGCAATGGGGCATAGTCATGACGCTTGTTTTGGCGGCGGTTCTATGGATTGTGGAAATCGTTTAATGTTGGCGGGCCCTGGGGGCGCGACCCCGCGTTGGCAACGTATCGGACAAGCCTTCGTTGACCAGTACAAATGCTTAAATGCAGTAGCGATGCTTTGGATCGTACGTCTCGTGTTGAGTCGTATACAGTATGCCGCTCATCGATGAATAGGGTCCCTGGCCTTGATGTCTTCCCGCCATCCTCGTCTTCCATTGGGTATCCAAATAATTGAGGTGGCTCGAACTGCGCCCGCATTGGAACATCCGCTCTACAACCATCCAACGGAAGTGTTGCAGCACAGAGATAGTCAGCCAGCTCGACATTCATTAATGCTAGTCCTGAACGCCGTGGGTGTCCTCCCAGATTGGAAGGACCTTGCGTGCGTCAGAGTTGGAATGTTGTTGTTTCAGATCTATGCATGTGGAACAGTGCTTGTGACGGTCCATTGTCTGAGTCGGTGTCGTAACATCATACAACTCAACAAATGTGGTGAAAAGTTAGGAAGCAGCTTGTTCATCCTCCCATCCGATCCAAAAATATTTCTTTTGCATCCATGTCTTCCCCCGACCACAGCGCCTCACAAGCTCCCAAGAATACCTCCCACGAACGCCCAACTCCTCAACGCTCCCACACCGCACCAGCACGCAGCGCCCACTCGGCAGCTCCCACTCCCACCCACGTCTCCGACAAAACCCCAACTCACCACCCTCACCGCCACCACTCGCCGACAACCCTCACGCGCCGTCGACACTCGCCCGGTCCACCGGAAACTCACCCGACAGTCGACATCCCGCACCATGCGTGCTTTCCTCCTGGAATGCCGCATATGCGCGAGTGGGAGGCTGCGTATGTCGACAGAAATGTAGAGGAGTTGGTGGATGATGCAAAGTCGGGTGGTGAGGAGGCGAAAGTGGGGTGGGAAGGTACATTGAAAACGATGAAATTTACCACTTTGGTTAGTCCGTTTGAAAAGCGCAAATCTGATTAACTCTCTGCTTCTCTCCCGCCTGGACGACGCACACAGCGCCCGAAGCAAGGGAAGACACCCTTCCCTCCCCATCTGCACCTACACCTTCCGCCTCACATACCGGGTTGAGAAAGAGACACCATGACCCGTCCGCTCTCATTGGTAATCCATAGCACTACCTTTCTGCAACGTATACTCCACATACTAAATGTGTGTATATAGATCATCTTACGCACTATCCTACCGGGATTGGACCGCGTGAGGAGTAAATATGTTGGATTGGCGGGGCGGTTGTTGCAGTTGTAGGAGTGAAAGGGGCGGGATTCTCCATGTTAATTGTATCAAAATTTTGGAAGCAAGTGGCGCCAGCGAGCAAATTGTTTTTAGTTTGGGCGAGGTTTAGAGGTATAATTTACAAGAATAGCCTTTCAAAATTGCCATGGTTCAGAAAAAGGGGGAAGGTGCCCTCGGTCCCACAAGGTGAGCAAGCCAACTTCTTCTCATTGCCCCCGATGAGCAGGCCAAGCGTGCGATAAATTCAATGGAAAGCCCACATGTGATATTACTTAGTATTCGAAGGATGGGAAGCTGGACAGGCTTGTAGGGCGGGATGCAACAGGAGGGAGCTGAAGCTGGAGCTGAAGCTCGTCTGCCTCCATGGTTTGTGGAGATGTCCCGGTTCAGTAGTGAAATAACGTCGCACTTTTAAGTTTGCATCCTCAAATTGCGGTACAGTACAGGTGTATGAAGTCGACGTTTGTAGGGTTATGACGATAAGTCCGATGGGGAGGAAATTGGGGGGATCTTCTGACAACCATTGTTTGCCAGGCCCCGGAAGGTGAAAAAAGCGCCTGGTACTGATTGTTTCCCACTTTGCTGGCTGCGACATCTCTGAGATGCGCAGCACTTGACCATGAATCCGAATTGAAAAGAAGGATCCACACCAGTCACGGCCTCCAGGGCGACGCATACGTCTTTTTTTTGCCTCTTGTGCGATTGGGAATGAAGATGTATGCTGCTCTGCATCCTCTAAGGGACACATGTGCTCAGAACCGCGCCGTTGGGATTTCGCCTGGATACGATCGTAAGAGGGTTCCAAGCTCCTATTTGGCCACGGAAGAGCGATAGTGCACCTTTTGTTCAGACTGGCCACGACACGCCAAGCACACTTTTGGTGCCCCTTGGAGGGATCAAGGCAAGTTCGCGTTGAATCAGATAGGTATCTAAGTATCCATGTGTCGCGGATGTGGATACCCGTAGGTCCGCGGTCACGTGGTTCTAACGCGAGCGAGGCTTTCCACGCTTTCCCGCTCTGATCCCCTTGTGAGTCAATTCCCATCTTCCCATCGCCATGAACCCCGGCGCAAAGAACTTGGTGGAAGAAACCTTCGAGTGGACCATCGCAGACTACGAACGAGCCTTCGTTCAGGATGTCAACAGAGACGGGAAACTCGTCTCCCCTATCTTTGGCCCACCCGAACAGGCTTGGCAGATGCGTCTGTTCACGAAGCCAATCGAAGGCAGATACACCGCCCATGTGGGTTGGGCTCTGGAAGTAGTCAAAAGTCCTCTGGAAAAGCAGGCACAGGATTGGACGCGCAACATCATTCAGTTCGGGGTTGAAGTAAGAAGGAAAAAGGGGGAGCCCGTGCGTTACTTTCCCCTCGACCGCCGTGAGTATAGCGAGGAGAAACGAAGCTGGGGTTTCCCGCAATTACTGGAAAGAGACAACTTCCATCAGAAATATGTGCTTGACGATGGATGCCTCGTTTTGAAGTGCAAAATCAAATACGAGCGACTTCCCCATATCCGATTTGCCTGTTCCCCGCCGATTGATCACCCGTTGTTGTTTTCCGAGGAGCTTTCCGACATCAAAATCATGACTGCGGATGGGATTCTCATCCCTGCGCATAAAGTGGCCCTATATTCCTGCCCCTACTTTAAAGCGCACACGAGCTTCACCGGCATCCAAGGCAAGGACGCTGGCAAAGTCCAGAGCATCTTCCCATCCCCCGCAATCCGTTCCATGCTCGAACTGCTCTACACCGGCCAGATCAGTGCGCACGCTCCGCAGTCTTTTGGCGAGCGCTGCGACCTCATTCGACTGGCCGACATGTATCAACTTCCCCACCTCCACGCCCGTGTGGCAGAACTGATGATCGCCAACGATTTGACCGACAAGAACGCGCGACAGCTCCTGTCGTTTGCGCACAAGCATGGACAGAGCCCCGCGTGCGACGTACTGCGGGATGTTTGTGTCGGGGTCGTGCGGAGAAACTTGAAACTGTATGTTTTGGAGAGAGAGTACGTCAAGTGGGTCCGGGGAATGGATCAGGATTTGGCGGAAATTGTTTTTGGAAATGAGGGTGCCAAGCCGGGGGTCGAGGAAATGCTCGACTTTGGAGATGATTGATCAGGGATTGACGCACGGGGAACGCGCACTAGCAGTGAATTGCTGAAACCACCGTGGTGCCATAGTTAGTCGTTTGCGCTTTCAGTGAATTGATCAAACCAGGGAGCCATTAGTTCAGCCGTAGCATAGAGTCAGAAGTATATCTTTTTTCTCTCGCTAATGCAAGTGTTCACAGCATTTGGGACCCGAATGCATTGATAGCACCGTGAAACACGCTTGACGCGCAAACACCCCACCTCATGCACCAAGATATCCACCCACTCCCCTCCCCTCACTTTCTACAAATCAAGTAAAAATTCATCGGCTCCACCTCCAAGTGATTCACCTTCACATCCCTAAACCCAGCCTCCTGAACCATCTCCGTCGCCTTTTCGACACCCCACACAGTTCCTAACCCCATCCCGCCAGGCTGCGCGAGGGATACGGTCATGCAGTGACAGAGCGAGATCGTGTAGAGAAAGGGACCGGTTGGGTGCGGGATGTTGTTGTGAAGGTGGGACGAGGCGTTGATGTCCTGTCAGTTTGAGGACGGTGAAGGAAAGAGTTGAAGTCGATTAAAATATGCACGGACGACGCGTTGAAACGCAGGATTTCATTGCCTTTTGTTTACCTGCATGAGATAGATCCCACCCGGTTTCAACAACTCGTACACAGCTTTCAACCCGATATCCGGCCTCGCCTGATCATGCACCGCATCAAACGTCGTCGCGATATCAAAGCTCCCCACCAACCCCTCCGGCAACGCCGCGTCCACATCCGCCACGACGAATCGGACGTTGGACAATCCCTTTTCGGTCGCGGCGGCTGTGGCGGAGGCGATGGCGGACGCGGATAGGTCCAGACCTGTGAACTGCGAGGTTGGGTACCGTTCCGCCAGGGCGAGGAGGGCGTGGGCGTGCCCGCAGCCGATGTCGATGAAGGAGGTGTTGCCGCGTTCGAGGAGGGCGGGGATGGCGGGGTCGAGGGGGAGGACGTCAGAGAAGAGTACGGGAAGGAGGGTCTGATTTTAAAGCTGATGAGCTAATTGAATGTCACCGTGGAAGTAGGTTCGCAAAATCGCCTAACCTTTTCAGTCATTTGCTCCATGACTTCATGGAACCGCGGAAACTCCTCGTACGGCACTCCACCCCCCTTTCTGAAGCATTTCACAATCTTGTCTTGCACAGCGCCCATCATTGGCAAGAAGGATATGAAGGGAGCCATGTTTTCCGGACTCGATTGAGTGAGGAACGGCGCGTAATCGGGTTCGAGGTGGTACCTGCCATTGGACGGATCGAAAGAGACGATCTGCGGGTACAACCATTTGATTTTGCGCCCCTGCTGTAACCTTATTTTCGAAGAAAACCTCCTGGATTACCTTCCCGCAAACAAGACCACCCAACCACTCACGAACATATCGCTCATTCAACCCCGCTTTTTGGGCGATGTCCGTGGACGTCAAACCATCCTGAGGCGTCAAAGGGAGCACATCAAACAGCCCGAGGCGATGGCCTATGCTGATGAGGATGCTCAATGCGCTCGAGTTGGCGATGTTGATGAGGTGTGTTTGGGCGGCGGATGATGAGTCTTCTGGTTCTGGGGTTGGGGTTGTCATGTTTTGATGAACTGAGGTGGGAAGGGTGTGTGAATCGTAATGGATATTCTGCAGACGCGTCTTGATAGGTTCCAGACGAGCTTGTTTCAAATGGCCGATGCCTGCCAGGGGTCCACATGCAGATGACGGTAAGATGACAAGAGACTGCGAAAAAAACCCCGGTATCCGCCTGATTTCTGTAGCAGCTCTTTGCCGATGGTTTTCGACACAATTTCGGATTAGGTATCCCACCTCACCGGTGCTGCGCGCGCAGGCGAACTCGGGACGTTTCCTGACAGCTGCAGCAACATGCAGGACAAATGAAGTGCGAGAGGACGGGGCACCGCATTTGAAAATGAAAGGGGAGCTTCACATTACAAGTACAGTAATTTTGGAGAAAGGGGTCGTTGTCGGCGGATCCTAACCTGGTCTCAAAAGCGCGGCAATTTATTCAAAGAACTACGACATTTTTAACTCGACTTTTCCAAATTATATATGGGGATCTCACAAAAATGACTGACTTCTGTATGGGAATGAGGTTAAACTATATATAATCCATCACAACATGGCTTTCTGGGCAGTTACGACGAGACTTGCGGTCCTCCCTCGCTTCGCGCAGGACGGAAGAGTGTGCCATGTCTTTACATACCATTGCCAATTCTGAAGAGAAGCGGACAGGTCTTTTGTCTGTCTCTTGTCCCAGAAAAAAATAGCGGGGCATATAATGGATACCACACTACCGTCCGGTACTCACATGGTTTTGGCTGAAGTAATGGTTCAGTGAGGGCGGAGAAGGCATAGTAGTAGAATATACCAACTTGTCGCCCATTTACGAAAGGAAGTGCACTGAGAACGCAAAATGCCTGCTATTAAGTATAAAAATCCAGCCACAGCTTTTGGACCACCGCGATTTCGTATGAATTATGAAGTAGGAAAAAAAGGAAACAGTAGAGACGTGCCAAACTCAGGTCCACACCGGGAAAGAGGTTTGGACGCTAGTCGAAGCAGTGCCCCTATGGGAAGGTTCAGTTGGTTTGAAAGGTAACAGTTGACAGCCTGCAGCAAAAAAAGCATTTATTAAGGACTTGATCAGGGCCCGTCTTTAAAAACATTATTCACCACTTCAGCAGATACTTAGGATTTGCGCGGATAAACTCGGGCGGACAACTGTGGATGATGAATGTTATTGAGTTTGATGGCCCATATTTTTTGTGGATGCTTCTATGGTTCCTCAGAAAGTGTTTGTGAACTCAAGATTGCCAAAAAAAAGATATCAGTTGAATGATGATGAACGTGCGGATATGATCACATCGTGGTGCCTAGCGGTAGGGCGGGCAGAATTCAATGGTTAGTCAGCATCCATATTTTGCGTTTTGTCCTTGCTCCGAGAAGCATGTATGTAGACTAAGGTGGGTAAGATGGCGGAAAAGAGGATGAATGTTGCAATAACTATGTGCGCAGTCGAATACAAGCATCAGGCATTTGTTTTTGCGTAAGAGAGGGGAGTTTTGGTAACTGTTGAGACTACCCCATTAACTGGCAAAAAGAAACGGAAGGCACGTTGCGGGTCCGGTTTGCGCTCCACGTCCCATCTGTTCCCTATGAATTCAAACGCACCAACGACGCCGCCTGGGAAGTGTTACGGGAAAGAACCATAAAGATGTGCTTTTCTCGCAAGACCGCGGCCTCCTCCTTTGGCATTTTCCGGCCTTTGTTTCAAAAATGCATCTCACACTAAACCAATGAACATCAAACAACTTGGGTAAAAGACACATAGACAATGAAAATATTGAACAAGAGAATCCCAACCAAACAAACAAAACAACAAAAAAGGGAATTTCATTTTTTCTCGATATGACGCACCGGGCCCTCCTCTTCCCCAAAAGAAACGGCAAGGAATGGTACTCTTCCACACACCCCTTGTAGTTTCTTCTTCAGTCCTGGTTCGCTCCGTACACGTTTGCTCCTTCCGCCCGCTCCCTTCCGGACATTCAGTATTTTTTCTCCATGATACCCCGCAAATGAAAAAGATGAAATGCAGAAAGGAATTGGAATCACGCCCCGACGCTTAGCTACAACCCGACTGTTGACTCCAAAACCTGCCGCGCAACAACCCCTCAAGGTGGCAAAACAAGGCAACCCCAATCCCTTCTCCTCTGATATTTTTTCAGCAAGCGCAAGCACCGCCTTGCGCTCCACCCGCAGCGGTTTGATTGCGAGTCAGGTCGACGCGACCGGCAGCTCCCTGAGCCCCGCTTCCGCCCGCCCCTGCGCCGGGTCCTGTTCGTCCGCGAGATGCCAAGAGATGTTCGAGAGGAATTTTCTTTGCTATTTTTTCGGACAATACGATGATCAGTACGAGACGTAATTGGCCAAAATTATCGTAAGACAAAAACCTACCAATCTCCGTGAACACTTCCATGACATTATCACCGCTCTTAGCCGACGCCTCCATAAACAGCAACCCCGACTCCCCCGCATACGCCTGGGCCTCTTCCGTTGGCACCCCTCGGGAAGCCGCCAAATCCAACTTGTTACCGACGAGCGCAATGACAATGTTGGGGTTGGCTTGGCGTTGGAGCTCTTTTACCCAGGATTTCGCTTTGTCCAATGAGGCCTGGTTTGCGTGGAATTTTGGTTAGACTCCGTTGACTGCATCAGGAGGATGAACACTCCGTTTCGCCACCGCCCTCTGCGAGACGCTGCTTTGCGTATTTCGCCAATTCTCCCTCCGATTTCAAGACATAGCATCTCGACCTCCCAATTATCACAGATCAGCAACTCACCGGCTTGGTAATGTCATAGGCAACGATAGCAGCCTGAGCATTCCTATAGTACATCGGCGCAAGCGAGTGGAAACGTTCCTGACCCGCGGTATCCCAAATTTCAAATTTGATAATCTTGTCTTCGAGCTTGCACTTTTGAGTCAAAAATGCGGCACCAATGGTGGGTTCCTTGTTTTCCTGGAACTCGTTGTTCACGAATCTCAGAACAAGAGACGATTTTCCGACAGCGGCTTCACCGAGAAGGACCAGTTTGACTTGGATGGGTTTTTGGTTTGCAGCAGCTGCGGCTGAACCCGCACTACCCGGGGCGGAAGAAGAGCCTGCTGCGGAGGGGGCGGAGAGTGCTGCTGCCGCATCTCTTGCGCTGGCGCGGGTCGTCATGATGAGTTACTTCTTTGGTGGTGGTGGTGCAGAGTGGTAAGGGAACGAGAGGCACAAAGAGGGAAGGGAATATGCGTGTGCGGGTTTGCGTGGGAAAGTGAACGGTAGGCTGCTGTATTTCGACCAAATAAAGAGAGAGGGAATTTCAAGCATGACAGCCCGGTGGTGAGATAGTGAACTTACTCAACAACAAACTCGCGTCCCCACCGCGGCTCACTCTCCAGCCTTCGTTTCTTCCACACTCTATTCTATCGAAGCGTACCTGTGTCCCGATAACTGACTGTCTCTGGCAGGGTCCGTGGCAAAACAAGCGGCCCAGTTGATTGCTTTTGTGGTCTGCGGGAAGTCGCCGCGGGATGGTGTTGGTTGTTGTGACGTACGTATATAGATATTCCTTCAGTGGGGCCCAAACGTATGCGAGCAATGCGTCTGTCGTTCGTTTGGAGCAAGTTGTGGGAAGATGAGAAATGTGCTGGTTGTGTTGTTGTGGATGTGCCAAGTAACCCGGTCGCAAGTGATGAAGCGACTCGAGAAGCGTGCAATTTATGACAAAGGGGGTTATGACTAGTTATGCCCATACTGACACGTCATATCAAGGTATCCCACCCAAGAATATTGGATGCGCGCGCAGTCGACCGCTCGCTCTTTCGCCCTCCACTTCCCGACTTCTCAGCCAAGTGAATTACTGATGCTGGAGTGATTTTTTCAGTGTTTGTTTTGCTTAACGTTTAAATGTTCACTTGAAATGTGGGCTGTTTACGTGAACTCAATTAATGTGGAGTTTAGAATTTTGATGGACCTGCGCGGTCCATTGTCAATTTCTGGAACGTGCGAGTGGGGCATCGAATATTATTTCGGCCGGTGTCAAACTTGGGCAATTACTTATGGATACTGATGGCAAACACGTCTTGTGGTAATAAAAGTGCCCGCAGTCGGGCCAAGATTCGCTCACAACTGTGGTGGCCAGCCAAAAATATTTTAACTGTGGAATGCACTTAACGTTGTTCTGCTAGTCTCATGCAAAGCCTGCCCATCCATTCATGTTATTCGGTTCTTTCATGTGAATCGAAGTTTCGTTCGGGCCTTGGGGCCCACCCATTTCTTGCCCTTCGTCGCGGTTTTGAAGCAACTTTAGAACTCGCTGAACACGCTAGATTGAGTGACTTTACGGCGCTTCGAGGCATAAAAACGTTTTCAGATACCTGTTGCCTAGAATAGTGGTCCTCGTTTCGCTGTGCATAACCCAATATCGCCGCACGCTTTTGAACACTTGTAGGAATTCGATTGAGAGTGCGTGCAAGCTGGAACCATTTTGCACATTCGCCGCGAAGCTGGAACATTTTCAGGGCAGCAAGCAGTTGGGCATCTTCCTCGTTCGACCACCTCCCTTTGCGTAAGGTTGGATCCGAGCATTGAATCCACCGATTCTGAGTGGCATTCCCTGACCTGCCTATCAGGCGACCAATGTGACCCCAAAGCGGACGCTCATTTGCCTTGATTGCTTTCTCAACTTCTTCACAAAGCAGGCTGACTTCATTCGTTGTCCACTTCCCTTTGGCCAAATGGGGATCCAATGTGTGGTGCCAGTGATCATGGACATTCTTATCGCATCGCCCCAAACGTTTTGCAATAGCCACCCCGTTAATCACTGCGCCCTCATTCTCAGCAGCTTCCACCTCCCGTCGGAAAAACTCGTTTTCCTTTTCAGTCCAAGGGCCCTTTTTCAAATCAGGTTTTAAAACCCGAGTCCAGCGCTGATAGAGATCACAACGTTTTCGACCAGTTTCCTTGATGACATCTGCCCAGCAAATTCGTCGTCCTTCTTCGTTCGCTACTTTGACAGCACGAATCAAGATTGCGTCTCTCTTTGGTAAACGGCCGACGTTTTCGCACAGCAGGTATCCGTGGCTCTAAGCATGATGCCGTTGAAGAAATGGGAGCAACACATATTTGCGGATGAGACGAGTACAAGTACGGCAATATGCCCGACGGAGGCGGCTGACGCCCGCAGACCGAGCGCAAAAGCGACGTTTGCATTTCGCACAGAAAGCAGCAAAGAGTAGAATGGTCTTTTTCCCAGCAAGCTTTCTCTCAACAAAGGCAGGCCTACAAAGTTTAGCAAGAATGACTGCGCATGACCAAGACAAACAGAGTCGTGTTTCACACCGGTGCCATTCAATGAGTTGAGCTTGGAATCCCATCCCTTGTGTGGATACCGGATACCATGCGTCAGGACATTACATTCCGTATATGACGGGGATTTGATTCAAATACCAAACCTTCGCATTGGATGGTGGGGACTGCTGTTTTTGTTATACCCGGGTATCTGAGGAAAAGCCGCAGCACTTAAACATGCAGGATATTCCTTATGTTGATTTGAACGGTCCATAATTCGGAGAACTCCCAGTCTTCAAAAGCACGGGGAGAATGGCAACATATTCCCCCACTACTCTATTTTTTCCATTTACGTGTTTTTTTCGAGAAAGCGCGGAGGGAGGCGAAGGTCTTAAAAAAGAGAAATTTTTGGCGTGACGGCGGTGCTGGTTCGGGCCAGCGAAAATGGTTCAAATATAAACTCCGTTGAGCCAACCAACTAGCGTCGCATGGCGCGAAAACTCTTAAGCTCGCAGTGAAGGAGTCGGAAAAAAAACGCGCAAAAAAAGCATCGAAGTCTTGATCATTAGTGATGCTGCACTTGACCTACAAGGAGCGGTACTTGATGGCCAAAATCACAGAAAAGCGAATCCGCGAGAACAGCGCGGTTGTGGAAGACCACAGCATAGTGATACTGGATTCCCCATTCCGCCAATCCTTCGGTACCCAGCAAAAGAGTACCAAAATGCCAACCTATGCGATGGTTCGCATCTGCTCCCGCCTGCCAATTGAACGTGACGACTGATGCTCGCAACTTTTAAACTCGAGTGATGCTCTCGGCCTCACACTGTCCATCTGGCATTTGAGGATTGTTTCTACGCAGTCGGGATTTACGGTCCAGAGGAACTGCGCTGCTCTGAGCCAATTTTTACGTTTCCTCAAATTCACAGCACCTCAACATAGGCGTATCTCTACTTCCCCGAACGTCCATCGTCCCATCTTGGCAAAAGGTGGTCCACGCCGGTTGGCTCAAAAAATGGTTTGGCTGTATCCCGGTCCTTGGAAAACATGTGGATGGGTTACGGGCATTTTTTTGCGCCCATTCTTAGAAATTGCTGTCGTCACACGTCTGGCAACCACGGAAAGAATGTTCAGTATCTGTGTACCGTCTAATAGGGCAATGGGTCGAGAACAGTCCACCATTTGCAGTCAATCAATGCAAAAAGGGTTCATTGTTTTTTTTGGCCCAAGACACGCGCGACGGACGATCAGTGAAGAACTGGCACGTTGGACAGCTCTCATCAGGTAACCTTCAAGAGGCCACTCGTTAAAAATGATCTCACAAATACTAACCCAGCAAAGTGACATGGCAGGAAAAAAGTCGCTTGGGGAGATCAAAAGCTCAGGGAAGCGTATGTTGAAGCCCCCAACGTACGATTCTACAGATTAACATATTAACATCATGCACTTTCGCCTTCGGGGCAGGTTGCATTTACTGAACGACTGGACACAGGTAGTCGAGTAAAATTTTGGTGGAACCCTTTCGCACCGGACCCCTTTTTGCAGAAGAAAGAAAAAAGCGGACCAATTCGGGGAATAATTGAGCTGGAGGCGTTTTGTTCATCCTGTCCCTTTTCACCAGTTTATATTTGACCATCCAAAAATGATTGGACAGACTGCGGTGGTTCATATCACATTCCATGCAAAACAGGACAGCAAATCAGTATGAAAAGGATGCACCAGCTGCGCCCGCGCGCAGTTTTAACACAGTCCATTCTACTCCCGCAGTTGGTGGGGTTGTGTAATATTTCCTTACTACTTTGCACGGCGGTGTACCCATGTCGGACCTGCTGAAAGGAATCAATGTGTTGGCTTGCCAGAGGAGTTCTACACTCGTTGAGGAAAGGCTTTCGAATTCCGTATTTTGAAAGTTTCTGCATCAGCGTCTACACAACATTAGGACTCTAGGCGACATTAAAGGAACCAAATGGCCGAGTGTCGTAAGATCGGCACTGTCCAATCCAATCCAAAAGGAAGGTGGGGGTATCGGGGCTGCGCAGTCGCGCAAAAAAGGATTCCACAGGCGCGAAGGATAAACAGGAAAACAGGGACCTAAAAAAACGCAAAAAGCGGGGATGAATGGGTACCATGGCAGTCAAGCATGGAACAATCGATCCTAATAACTTGTTGTATGTTACCAAATGGACGTAAATCCAGAATGAAGTGGTCAAATTGTGACGACTGGAACGTGGGCATTCGAGAAAACTACGTTCCTCCCCTTCCTGTTACGCGCACACAAAAAGCCCTGAATTTGGAACAGCTCAATCGGTCCCAAGATGAACCGTGGACTTTCAGGGACGAAGAGTGATATATGGAGCAGAAGCAACATGTGAACTTGACCTGTCGGGGAATAGAAGGATTAATCCCATTTGCAGGGTGAACGATGTCTCTTAGATCCTAGGGCCCACTCCACAGCAAAAAGAACGGATAGAGACTCGATTTAAACAAAAAAGACATGGCGTACAGTTTGAGCTTTCGCACAAGCGAAACTTGGGTAAAACGATGTTTGGATCTCTTTTTGCGTAAGGATGGTCGACTGCAGTCCCAAGTCAGAAGTGGAGTGCAAAGAAAGCCCGAGGGGCAATGGAAAACGTGACTGGGCACATTAGTCTAAAAACCCCTGGGTTGCGATCGCATGTTTGGGGAACCAGACAGAGCTCAGTTCTACTACGAGTGAACATCTTCGGTGCTTTTATAAGACCCGATTATATATTTTGCTGCGGTTTGCTACCTGCTGTACACTTTGAGTATGCGAGGTTCAGAACAGTTTCGAGTAGCCGAGATTCAAGACTCGGTTGATCGTTTCTTCTTCCGCAAAGCAAAGCAAACCAGTGCTCAGGACGCTGAGGTAGGTGCATATGTCACATTTGCATATGCCCCCTTTTCGCCACGTCCCCTTCACAAACAAAACGCACAATTCAAATACCGAACAAACACATGCGATCAAGGCGCAACCGATAACCCCAAACGCAGCCACCCTTGCGAAAGTGACCCGGAAGAGAACCGCGATGAGTGCGACGAACGGCGCTGCGAATACGGTTATGCATACAACCACGGCCGCCAACATGTCACCCCACAAGTTGCCTGTCAACACCATCCTCGCTGGATGGCAACGAGCGCGAGAGTTGGGCAACGAATCGGAAAAAACACATCCAAGTAGTCGTATCTAGCTCCCACCTCGGCACGGCGCTGCAACGCGTCTCTCCCCCACTGCGCCAGACGATACGCCCTCGTCGCCAACATTGCATGGAAACACGGCAGATCATCCTGGCGCCCTGCGCCAACGCAATTATGGAGCAGCTCACTCACGACCGATCCCACATGAGCAGACTGATAATGCATGTCCAGCCACTCGTCGATCAAATATCGGCACCGGTCCGGTCTACCATGCCACACGGCGGCTTCCAACGCAAGTGCAACGTCAGGAACGAAAGAGACGAAACATCCTCCACGTGATGCAACAGTTGCAGTATTTCAAGGGCGATAGGGGAAGGAAAGCGACTCATGGCCGCATCTTCCACGGCGGTCGCGAGGGGGTTCGCGTACCCCGTAAACTCCCACCTTGGTTCCACGTCGATAGGATCGGTGGGCCAGACGGTGTCCCATTGCCTCGCCCTGAGTGACTTCCAGCGAAAACGGAAGTTCCGATTCGCTTTGCTTTGATGTGTTGCAGGGGCACCAGGCGGCGTGAGTTCCACAAAGTACCGCACACGAGCGCGCAAAACAGGACGGTTTGATGAGTGCCATCGTGCCGCGCGAGCAGCTTCGGACACGGGATATGGTCTGGAAGGACGAGCATGCTTCGCAGATGGATATGATGATTTCGGCTGGGAGGCGAGGTGGTGCGTTGTTGGAGGGTGCCGACTGAGTGCTTGAAGACGGGTTGAGCCGTTTGCTGATTCCCCGCGCTGCAATTGCAGAAGGTGCATCGTTGGCGCTTGCTGCCAGATCGTTCTTGTCGGACTTGTGCAGCAGCGCAGGACCGTGGTACCCTTCCGGACGCGAACACCGCACAGGGTCCCTGTCGCTGCAAGCAATGAGTATCCTTGCTTCGATTATTTGATTGAGACTCGTGGGTCCCAGGGAAGAAAGGCGCCGAAGGAGAGAAAGCAAGTCTCGTATGATATTCATCCTTTGTCCGCCTTTCATTGTGATGTTTTTGTTTTTGAACGCGTTGAGCTAGTGTGCGAAAGTCTTCCGAATCTAGCCGGAATCCTAGCTGTGACACAATTTGACGTATTAAACTGTTAATATAAGGTTACTCTGAAAATATGAGAACGTGTATCCGTCACGGAAGGCGATTGGAGAGAAAGAAGGACTATGGCCGAAAACCCGAGTCGGGCTGGCTGCGCAACTGGTCCGGTATCCAAACGCACCGCAATCAATCACCTCCCATGACCCTGCTGAACGCTCATTGCGAATCTAGTAGACTGGAGACAGAAAGAAGGGCGCTGCCAAAATTTGAAAGCAGGAAAGGGAACAGGAACACAATTCTGTTTTGACGATATCGAGGACCCAACTGCAGTGGTTCCACATGCAGTTGGGTCCACATGCACGCGCAACATCATATTTCAGGAAGTGTGACCTGATTGGTATGAACCGATGACAACACCAACTTGGATCCATCAAAGGGCTAAGAACTTGAGTTCAGCCCTCAAAGTGAACGGGCGTGTAGCGTAAGTACGAAGACGTTCGGCCCCCGGGTGTCGCGTTTCTCTATTTGTTTACGACAGGTCACGTGGCGTTAATTTTTCGTGGCGGAGGTTCCCTTGAAATTCATCACATCCAAAACACCAACTGCATTCGACAGAGAAACTTCGCTGCATCGTGATTGTGTTTGGTTGCCCAGAATCACAACAGAACCGACTTTCTCACGCTCCCTCCTCTCGCTCAAACGTACGCAAGCAGCCGTGCTCCAAACTGTTTCTCTTCGCACCCTGAGATCTCACCGTTCTCCCGTCCCACGCAGCAATGTCCAACACGCCAAACAACTGGGAGGACCAGGAACTGCCCCAGCAGTTCCAGCAGAAAGTAAACGTTAACGGGGGAAGTGCGCCCAGAGGTGCTGCTGGTGGAAGTGGTGGTGGTGGTGGCCCGTCATTCCGTTTCAATCCCGCCGCCGCGACCGAGTTCGTCCCGTCGTGGGGACAACCCGCTGGCTACCAACAGCAGGAATACAACCCATACGCCCAACAGCAGGGCTACTACCAGCCTTACCAAGCTCAGGGGTACCAGCAAGGGTACGGCCAGCAGGGGTACGGTCAGCAGCAGCAGTACCAGGCCTACCAGGCACCGCAACAACAAGCGTATCAGGCACCTCAACAACAGGCCTATCGTGCTCCTCAATCGCAGCAGCAAGGTTACCGCTCCTACCAAGCGCCTCAACAGCAACAGCAGCAAGCCTATCGCGCACCTCAACAACAACAACAGGCATATCGCGCACCTCAACAGCAGCAGGCTTATGTTGCGCCTACTTCTGGACGTTCTAATGTGATCTCAATCGGTGGAGCAAAATCTGCTGACAACAAGGCGCCTACCATTTCTATTGGAAGCAAGCCACAGGGTGGGTAAATTTCGAAGCAGATCTGAGAAAGGGGCCGGGGAGGATGCTGCACGAGCGCCAGGAGCGGGCATTGGACCACGCAAACTAATACCGTGAATTCCAACTTTTAGAGAATGGAGCACCCGCAAAAGCACCTACAATCTCGCTGGCTAAGAAGGAGGAGGAGTCGAAGCCCGAAGCTGTTCCCGCGGACGAAAATGTTGAGACTGCCCCCGATGCACCAGCTCCCGCGGAATCTGCTTCGGAAGAGGCACCTCCTGCACCTGAGCCGGTTGCCAAACCGGCGGCTCCAGCTCCTACACCGGCGGCTGAACCGACGCCCGCACCGCTTGCTGTCGAGGAAGAGTATAAGGAAGAGGATTTCCCGGACGAAGGTGGAAAAGAGCATCTGAACATCGTCTTCATTGGTCACGTCGATGCGGGTAAATCCACAATGGGTGGACACCTTCTGTACGTATTCTCTTCAGTTTCCTTCTCCAGACGTCAAAACCTGAAATGGGGTGATTGATGTTCCATTTTTGTTTAGCTTTTTGACTGGTATGGTGGATAAGCGAACCATGGAAAAGTACGAGAAGGAGGCAAAAGAGTTGGGTCGTGAATCGTGGTATCTTTCTTGGGCTCTTGACCTGAACCAAGAGGAGCGAAACAAGGTACGGGGCGTTTTCTTGCCGGTCTGGGAATCGCGGCGGTTGGCATTTTTACCGGTGATTGATCGTTCTTTTGCGCTTAAACAGGGAAAAACCACAGAATACGGTCGCGGCTACTTTGAGACCGAAAAGCGCCGCTTCACCATCCTCGACGCGCCTGGACACAAAAACTTTGTCCCCTCCATGATTGGCGGTGCATCTCAGGCCGACATTGGTGTTCTCGTCTTGTCAGCGCGAAAGGGCGAGTTTGAAACTGGGTTCGAGAAGGGTGGACAGACGAGAGAGCATGCCATGTTGGCGAAGACGGCGGGCGTGAAGCGGTTGATTGTTGTGGTGAACAAGATGGACGATCCTACGGTTCAGTGGTCCAAGGAGAGGTGGGTTCGGATTGGAGCAGGCGATTCGGGAATTTCCGATGGAATTTGTGCCGTGAGCGGAAGCTGAGGAACGTGCTGCTTGCATGCAACAGATATGATGAATGTACTGGGAAAATCTTGCCTTTCTTGAAACAAGTAGGATACAACCCGAAGACCGGTGAGTCCTAGCTCTGTGAACGGAAACGGCTTCCTGCATTGGGAGTTTGGTTAAATGAGATTTGGCTTTGTTAAATGAGATTTGGCTTTGCAGACATTGATTTCATGCCCGTGTCCGGTTTCACGGGGGCCAACCTGAAGGACCCGCTTGACCCGAAGACTTGTGACTGGTACAGGTAAGAGAGATAAATACGTTGAGTCAGATTCAATTGCAAACATCGTTGGAAAATCTGAGCATTTCTTGCGTTTTCTCCAGCGGTCCGTCATTGATTGGGCTGTTGGACTCGATGGAAGTTCCCGACCGTGGATTCAGCAAACCTTTCCTCATGCCCGTTGCTGACAAGTTCAAGGACATGGGAACGATTATTACCGGAAAGATCGAGTCTGGACGGGTTAAGAAGGGGCAATCGGTTCTTTTGATGCCGAACAAGGTACAGCTACAGATTGGGGTTTCACAGTGGAAAATTGTGGAAGCAGCGCGCGCTAAAACAACGCCATGGCATCTTTCAACAGCAAAGCTGTGAAATCTCCGCCATCTACTCGGAAGACGCGGAAGTGAACACTGCTAAAAGTGGTGACAATGTCCGCATCAGGCTTCGAGGCGTCGAAGAAGAAGATGTCATGTCTGGCTTTGTCCTGTGTGGAACCCGCAACCCCGTTCACGCCGTCACCAAAATCGACGCTCAATTAGCTATTGTCGAGTACAAGAGCATCATGTGTGCTGGGTACACGGCTGTCATGCACGCTCATTGTGCGGCTGAGGAAGTGACGCTTAGCGTAAGTGTTACCTATTGTATAATCCTGGTGTGCTCGACTTTGATCTGACCAGCGTTTCCTTTACCGCAATATTAGGAACTCCTCCACAAAGTCGACAAGAAAACGGGCAAGAAGTCCAAGCACCCACCCAAGTTTGTCAAACAGGGTGATGTGGTGATTGCTCGCATCGAGTTGCCGCAGGCCACGTGCTTGGAAACGTATGCGGATTACCCGCAATTGGGCCGGTTCACGCTTCGTGATGAAGGTACGACGCTTTTGCTGCTTTCGCTTAGTGAGTTGGGAGGCGTTTATTGACAAACTTTGTTGTTGTGGTGTCCCAATAGGCAAAACCGTGGCAATCGGCAAAGTCACCAAACTCATTTTCGACGAGTAAGACCCTTCCCGTTTTCTGGACTCGACACTTTCTTGTAGTTTTTCAATCGACTGTGGGGCTGGCGCGGGATTTCATGTTCCCGCAATTTGGGTTTGGGCTGCTGCTCTTGTGTTTAGCTTTTATTATGTAGAAAGGGGGCATTTGGTTGGGAAGAGATTTCAAAAATGCATTTGGGTTACACGTTTGACACAAGTTTTGTGTGTTGATTGGTGTTTGTGCGTAGCGTTGAGCGTTTGAATGTGCGCTTGTCATGTGGAGATCATGATGTCCCCCTGTCCACACCCAGAGCTACTCGTTTTTTTTGTTGAGTGGCGAAGGACGGGACGTTGACCCCTTGTTTCGCTCTCCTCCAACAGCTTTTGGTTCTGTGCTGTCAAAATGTATGTTTGGAGCCTGACGGCAGCTTATGGTTTGCAGGCTGTGGTAAAGGACCAAGTCAAAAACCCGCACCAGGTAAGGAACGTCTAGGGAGGTTCGGTCGACGAGTTTGTGGGTACTGGAAAGTCCACTCGGTCTTTGTTTAGAAAACCAGAAACAATATGCTGAGGGCAAAGTGCGGGAGTATACCCTTACTGTGTTCCTGATTGTGCCTCGTCTTTTCTTTTTTTTTGGCCATTTTGCATTCGTCGCAAAAAAAGACGTTGCATTCCTCCAAAGCGAAAAAGGTGCCACGCACGCGTCAATCGGGGCTTGATCTCAGGGTCCGAGTTCTGAACTTGGGACAGGGACAATAATTTGGTTTTGAATCGTTTCAGGAAACTCTTCCTAAACCTGTTCGAGGTTGTTTTCCAAATCAACAATTCGTTATTGCGGGTCTTTCTTTTGGTTGAAAAACAGGGGATGGTCCAAGCAGACATCGATTGTTGGGCGCACACATTTAGTCTCCGTCTCTACGCTGTCTTTCCAAACTTGAGAAAAAAAGGAAATCGAATCGGCCATATTCAGATGGGATCGATTGTAACAGAACCAATACACAAGTATATGGCTTTAACGATTGGAGTCAGAAATGTATTCCCGAAGAGGGTGTAGACACAGTAGACACATGCATGAGCTGTCCTAATACATATCCGGCATTGGTGGAAGCGAGAGCTAAAGCAGGAGGCGGAAAGCACTACAGAGTATCGCGGGTATGGGATTAAGTGAGCCCTCCAAAACGAGCGAAAAAAAACGGCGGTACGGGCGAAGAGTCCAGGAATGATTGCCACGGGGCGTACCGACCGGCGCCGTTGGATACCCTCGAAGCGCAGTCGAATCCGTCTCAAAAACGAGGGATCGACAAGGTCACATGCACATCAAAACAACTGGTTGGCACAGCACGGCGACTGGTAAAAGCGCTAACTCTCAAATGGCGCCTAGAATTTCGTTTCTTCATAATTCCAAATGTCAAGTGCCAAAAGTCAGAAATCATAGGCACTAAATGGCTGAATTACCTCCCGAGCTGAGGTGTCGGTGGAATCTATAGAATGGGCAAAGATGGCCTTTTTTAAGCCAAACGGTATTTTTTCTGAGAATGCGAAGAGAATGGGCGAAAAGTCCTGCAAAAGAAACGACGAAAAACACCACAACTCCCGCGGAAAATGCGCGTCCCTCTTAAGGCGAAACGCGCATTTCTTATCATGGCAGGCCATCCATTTCGCCTCTTGCCGCCCTCCCGACGGACGCTCTACGCCTACTTATCCCACTTCTTCCTCTTCCCAAACAGAACGAAGATGCTTTTTTAGCAGCAATACTATCCCACGCCAAAATCTCCACTTCACAAACTCCAATACTCCACCCGTCACCGGCAGTTTCTGCCCAGTCGCTTGAAGAGACGCCAACTTAGATATAATAATCCGTATCGGCTTGTTGAAGGAACACTACCATTTTGCAACAACCAAAACGCGTAGGCACAAGAATGATCGTCTCCTGCTGAAGGTATCAAGGTCGCCTCCAAACGCAAACGTAAGTACAGAGTGTACAGTTCAATTTCAACCGTACAATTGCAAAATCTTCAACAGGTATTATAAACCGCTCTTACCAAATAAGAATGACCGAATAAAATTCTCACATCCTTCCCTTCATTTCCCTACCATTGGAGGTAAAGAGGAAAAAATAAGGCTTGAAAAGGGGAAAAAATAAGGCCAGCAACAACTGTGATGGTTTCAGCCGGGATCGAACCGGCGACCTTATGCGTGTGAGGCATACGTGATAACCAACTACACCATGAAACCGATATATTCCGGTCTTGACTTCATCATTCAAGAACCGGCACGCCCTCCAGCATGCTTGAGCTGGTTGATTTCACAAATACTGCAGTTGACGACGTCGGACACCGCGTACGAAGGTCAAACGCAACCAAGGAAATCCAATATATACTGTTGTATTACACCAGGTCTCAAATATGATACGATCCCCAAAACACAAAAACTTTGGAAAAACTGTGAACAAAAAAACATAGCGCTCTATGCCAGCGAGGAAAAAAAATCTGACACCACACTGCCGCCGCCTTCACCTCCATGCTCCCCACACCTATGCTTCTGATATCTACGACACCATCACACCCTGCCGCTGCTGCTGCTGCTGTTGCACCGTAACCCCTTCCTTCTCCTTCCCCTTCCCTTCCACCTTCCCGGTCTCTTCCATCTTCTTGGCCACCCGCGTGAGGAGGTACCGCACCAACCTCGCGTGCCGGCGTTTGGCAGCCAACGTCGCGTGTTCCGATTGAGGTGTCTGTGTGGATGACGAAGGGGGACGGGCGCGCGGGGTGGGTGTGGAAGTTGATGGGCGAGAGGATTGAGATGTGATGGAGAGTTTGTTGAGTTGGTGGGTGAGGGAGTCGGTGGGTGTGGGTGTGGGTGTTGGTTTGGGTTGTGTTGCGGTTGCGGTTGGGGTTGGAGTGGCGCGTGTGGGAAGGGGGGAAGGTGTGGCACGTAACGCGGCCGCGCGGGGAGTTGGGGTTGGCACGGTTCGTGATACCGGTGCGGAGGGACGCGATGGGGTTGCTGAAGCTGTGGGCGTTGGTGTTGGTCGTGGTTGCAGGCTGGCAGTGCCAGTGGGAGGCTTCACCCCATTCACCGCGCCCGCACCGCCTCTGCTGCTTCCAGCATCCTTTGCGGCCTCCGCACCCTTCCCGACGCCCGTGCCCTTCCGCCTGTCCGCTCCCTGTGTCTGCGCAGGCATCGTAAACATCATTTGGGGGTCAAACAGCGAATTGTCGTTCAAGACGCGTTCCGAGAATTGAGGCGCAGCTTGG
This sequence comes from Borealophlyctis nickersoniae, assembly GCA_027604605.1. Classification (NCBI taxonomy): domain Eukaryota; kingdom Fungi; phylum Chytridiomycota; class Chytridiomycetes; order Rhizophlyctidales; family Borealophlyctidaceae; genus Borealophlyctis; species Borealophlyctis nickersoniae. Next base: position 14,600 of record JADGKA010000090.1, on the reverse strand, counting down.
TACGATGCTGCATCGTATGGTCCAGATTCGTACGGCGGCGACATCGAATCGTAGCCAGAGAACGGCGACGACATTGCAGCTTGTTGATCAAAGACGCCCTCGGGCATTGAAGTGGCAAACAGAGCCAAGGTCGGGTCGGGCGTCAGGAGTCCGTCCGAGTAGCTCGAATCGCTTACACCGTTCGTCAATTGCTGATCAAGCGCAAAGTTTGCCGTGTTGACGTGCGCAGCCCCTGGAACTGCCGCAACGGCATAGGGAGGAACCGGGACTCCAACCGAGTTGGTGGAACTGAATATGGCGGGTCCAGCCACGCCCACGCCCTCAAACGACCCATCCAAGAACAAATTGGGATCGCCAAAGTTGAAATCAAGTTCGCCGCCGTACGGAACAGGTGCGCCATCGTCGAGCTCGTTGGAGAGCTGTTGAAGAAAGTCGTTGATTTCGGTCAGATCCTCTGAAGGTTGAAGTGCCGCTAATGGGTCGCCGTTGGGGTCGTTCATGAACAAAGGCGCCATTTCGTCCAAACGGTGTGCCATTGCTTTAAGAAAGTGCATGATAATGTCAAAAAAGATAAATGTCCTGCGGACAGCAGCACCCAGGGATTCAAAAACGGCAAAGTGGGAATTACACACCAGAGTCATAAGTAGCCATGAGACGCTTCTTTTTCACGTCGGTAAAGAAGTCTTCCAAAACATCGGGTCCGCGCTTCCCCTTTGGATAAGCAGGGATAAAGTACGGGTCGAGGTTTCCCAGCAGCGGCTGCTGCAGAGGATCTCCCAGAGGAAGGTCCGGGCTGACGTGGTGGTGGAGAGGTGAATCGTCCATGTTGGGTGAGAAATCCGATATTATCGAGTTGGGTGAAAGTCCTGTATGATCCGGAATGAGCGGTGAGTGGTGCGTTTCTGAATTAGAATTTCGCTCCTGAAACCCATCAAGGCATTTACGAAACTAGCGCGATAGCAACGTACCAGGCATAGTTCCTAGGTCGGACCAGTCAGACGCTGGGGACGCGGGTTGTGCATAGGACGGATGATGCATTGGCGAGCGATTTGGCGACAGGCCACGCTCGGAGGACGACGATGCGGCGGAGACAGTGGAGGAAAAGGATGGGGATCTGCCTGCTTTCGTCCGACGCACTTCTGCCATTGACCGAGGTACGCGCAGAGCTCCTCCTCCTCCGTTCCCGTTCCCAGCACCAGCCATCCCCTTCGACGGACTCGCGCCCGATTCGCAATCCCCACCATTATCCTCCTGGTGCAATTTTTCATGTTTCTTCAAATCCTGGGGTCTTTTGAACGCCCTGGAGCACACCTCACAAACATGAGGTTTAAGAGGAACGTGAACTCTGATGTGACTGGTAATGTGATCTCTTTTCGCCGTTTCAGTCCCACAGTTATCCCAAGAACAAATCAAGCACAAGTTGTGAGTAGCTCTCCTTCCGACGTGGTCGTTGCAGAGATGATTGTACAGAGCTTCTGGATCCGAGAATATCTCGGAGCAGGGGTTTGGGCTAGTCCATTTGCAGGAAAAGATATCCATTTGCTGCTGGGAGCCTATAGCAGCTCCTTTTGCTTTCGGGCTGTTTCTGAGTTCATTTTCGGGTTTTACGGCGGGAGGAGAGAAGGAAATTGCAGGCGGAGGGGAGGTAGGAGAGACGGCTCCTGCGCTTAGAACAGGAGGCATGGGAATGCAGGCGGAACTCGGTTACGCTGACGGAGGAAGACGGAAGGGATGGTGGTTGAACTTCGAAGAATGCGCTCGAGGAGGTCGGTTATCAGACGGCGCGGTTGTTTGAAGTGGAGAGGCGGGCGGGAATGATATAGGTACAGGTATACGCAGCAGAAACTGCGAGAACAAAGCGAGGTGCTAGAATCCAATAAGGTATCCGGACAGTTTGTTTGGGCGAACGGGGGAGGTTGTTGTTAATGGAGTTTGAGCATGTTCGTTGAGAAAGGGAGTTTGGCGAGAAGTGGGTTCCCATAAAAGGAGGCTGGAAAGACCCTGCGAGGCACCTGCGAGGCACCTGCGAGGGCTCCGTCCATAGAATGGCATATCATGGCATATCATATAATGTTATTGTATGTTATGGCATAGGGCGGTGCTGCGCCAAGACTTTATGGAATCGCCAAGATTTCGGAGTATGAAGGGTATCCACTAGATGTGATGACCTTCACTTCAGAAGGAGAGAACAACTACAGTAGATAGGATTCTGTTGCTCGTAACATAAATTGACGGTGCACAGAATCAATGTCCATCAATTCGCACATCCAGTCCATCCAGACTCATGAAAAGACTCCCTTGTTTGTCACCGCGCATCCCTCATGCAAACCTTTCAAAAAAGTCCACGTTCTGACCGCAAATGCTTACAATAGTTTCGTCTCGTGAGTGAATACCCGCACACGTAACCTGCCAAGAGACGGTTCCGCATAGGCATAGGGTGGCGGAAGATGCCCAAGTATTATTTCTTCTGAACCGCAGCACCGTTCCTGGTATCCCAGACATTATCGTGGCGGCGCATGCCGCCTCATTTGTTCCCCGCTCAAAAATACATGCAACCTGCGTTCTCAGTTATTTGACACCGACGCCACGAGCGTTACGTCGCTCAAAGCAGCATCCTGTCAAAGCACTGGGGATCTAAGCTCGCCACCCCACTAACACCTAAGTGATTTTGTTGCCTGGCTGCAGCGTGTTCGTATAAGCGAGCGAGCCATTCACGAGCGTACAAAATTCATTGTGACTTTTTTACTTCACTTGCAGTACTTGTCAATAAACGACCTGGCTGTATTGACTGGGGGTATTGGGCGTCCGATGTTTGCCCATGAGTGGGACGCACCAAGTTTCCGTAGGTATATGACAAAGGCTATATCTGCGTTGGTTGGCTAATTGTGGCAAACATGTTTTGGTTCCCTCATATTGTATCAAATGGAAACAACTGCATGCAGTGCTTCCCCAAAAAGCGGTTCGTTGCCACTCAGGAAAGCGCTGGGTATCTACATTTGCGCGATCGGAGATCGCTTTTTTTTTCTTGGGTAACATCGGTGCAGTTGCATAAAGACGAAATACACAATAATCCTATTAGTAGATGGCTAGCCGTTAGCGGGCCACAGGCAACTCATTACTGTTTTGCGTCTGTGTCGGGAGTGCCTCGCGCCCCTGCATCGCGTTCATAAATCACAAGGCAACCTGATGTCGACAGATGCTTGGAATCCGTTGATAGTCAATCTTTTTTGGGTCTTTTTGGAAATGGCAATATCTTCCCTGCTTCTACCCAGGCATCGACGTGCGGTGATGGAGCCACGATGGGCTTCCATCCTCCATGCCCAAATGCGATAACTACGACTCAAACGCAGTGTGTCGATGGTTCGTTTACGGATCATGATAAATGGACAGAGTGCAGTTCGAAATGGTCCTTTTTTTACGGTTCGCCAACTGGGGCGAAACTCCCTTTGGGGTACAGAAAAAAATGAAAATCGGTGCGAAGCGTGCAATTGCGCAGTCTGCTTGTGAGCACACGGTACGCACAAGCAATTGTTGTCTTTCGTTTCACCAGTTGTCCAAGTGTCAAGGTTTGCCTCTTCAGCCGTATTGATGGAAACAATCAAAATGCTGCGGGGGGTTACCATGCCAAATACATCCTAGCCCCTGCATGAGAGGTCCACGCCGGTGGTAAACGGGAATCCGTGACCCCTGCGTTGATTCACTGATGGAGCAGACGAAGAATTTTTTCGTCGTTTGGGGCGGGGCCATGGCTCCCATTGCCTTTTCCCATTTGGTGATTGCGAAAGGCATCGGGTACATCCGGGTTAAACGCACACGAAATTTGCGGTAAAGCCACGATGCCCTCCTCCCATTTTAGCAGCGGAGTTGTGGCGATTTAAACCGGTGGAGTAAGCTTGTTGTGTGTACGCGAAGAGTTGCTCGTGGGGAACGTCTCCCATGCCCCGCAAGTGGTGGTCGAACAATTCTCGTTTTTTTGTGGCATATTACGCCCCCCGACGCCTTTTCGCCATCAGCTACTATCCACTGTATCAAAAGGCGTCAGTTGATCAAAGCTGATGGTGATGGCATGGCGACTTGGGCCGACCCTGGACCACGTACGGGGTGTCTAAATACCGAGCCACAGTTCCATTACTGTTTCGATTTTTTTTGCTGTTGAAATGAGACTGCTCCCAGACGCAACTGGGACGGTATCCTCAATATGGAGGTGGTTTTGTTGGGGTTTAGGTCAATTCGGCTGTGATTGTGGGACCATTGGTGGTTCTAGGACTGCAGTATGCCAGGTGGGGCGGCCGCGTTTCCTCTTGGCTTCCATTCTTCCACCATAACAAAGCCGTCGTGAAAATGCAATTTGTCGCTGGGGTGAGGGCACGGAGATTCTCCCCGCCAGTGGATGGCGGATTGAAAATTGAGTGTTTTTTTCCTCCGGGTAAGCATGAGTCCAACATGCTATTACGTTTGAGGTCCTGAGCAGCACACGGTGGTATATATACCCACATGATGAGCGTGTCTTATTGTTGTGAATTGCATAAAAACCTGTGTACAACTCGAATACGGAACATCAGGCGCAATGAAGTTGCACCTAGTCTTCTATGGTTCAATCGTACTCAAGAAGTCTTCCATGAGCCTCGATCAGGGTTACTGAAGAAAATGAAATGAAAATCGGGGCGCGGAGGTTACCCGCGCGCCAATTGCGCAGTCGTGCTCGCACTTCTTCCACCCACGGTACCTACGACCGAATGGTTTTCCTTCATTCTATTGAGTGTCTAATTGTCCACGTCTCTGCCTCTCAAACAGTTAATCAGGGAAGCGGTAGGTCCACAACGAAACCTCCCATCAAGTAGAGCACGCCTCTTAACGCAGTCGATATTTTGACGTGCTGTACCGTTTTTGCTTCCGTCGGCGTGAGAACTATACTCTAACGCTCCGGCTGCCTGAATGGACACATGTCGACAATGCCCGATATATCTTCTTTTATTGCTTTTCTCGGGGCTCGCTGACACAATGTAAAGACACAATCTGGAAGGTTCAGCGTGTCTCAACGGACTCCTAGATACCATCACCCGCCATACCACTGCACATCGTATTCGACTTTCTGTCAAATGATTGTGGTTTTGGAACTTTTTGGGGGTTCTATGACTTTAGTACGGTTTGTTAGGGCATTGCTTTTTTTTGGTTACCCTCCATCCCCACTGGCTATGCAAAGCCATCACCAAGTGCATGCGTGAAAATGCCATTACAGGGGAACATGTTACGACTCTATCAGCATGGGGTGGGGAGCGACGGTTTCCCCAGCAGGGCATGGGTTCAACTTTGGAGCAATCCTTTTTTTCTCTGCCGGGGAACGGGAATTTCGCCATTATCCCGCCAAACAGTCCTGATTTGTAGTTGGTACACTTGAGGGACGTTTGAAACGTACCTTATTGAGCAGGCTTGAATTCAAAAGAGCCGGGCAGCTGACGAGTTTTCCTGGCCCTCTTTGATGAATAGATGGTTATTATTCTTTTTTGGACGGACGGCAGAGTGCCAACAAGAAAGCTGCGCATTATCATCGTTGACTGCGTAACATCATGTTTGTTGCTGGGAACTGTCCCGTCAAGCACGGTGGTTTCCTTTGTAATTTTGATGATGTTTCCCGCCGCACCCTGTGAGACGGACAAAGAGAGCGAGCAGGAATCCCCTCTGTGGTGGAGGAACGCTCATTTTGGGGGTGAACGAGTCCGACAGGGCTCATAGCATGGGTGCGCCATCCCAACGGGCTTACACATTTCTGTGTGCCGTCCGTGAGTCTGGCCATGCGACAGTGGATGTGGGCAATCAGGAAAACAATGACAGTCCTGTTCTTTTGATTTGTGTAGTTTTCCAAACGCGCAGTTTTCTGAATCAGAATCGAGCTGATCCTTCCATGACTGGACCGCGGAAACGCGGCCAATCTGGCTCCTTATCCTTTTCTGGGACCGCCCTTTTTTTTTGGAAGTCCAAAATACACGCGGGTCACCAGGCAAAATGATATCGCAGACTATGATGTGTCTCTGTGCGTTAACGTGGTCTTCGACGATTCCAAACGTCTGCGAAAGAGATATCAACCACACGTCCCGTTCTATCTGTGGGAGAAGGTCTTGTATTTTTTTGGCCGCAACCTTGAACGACAGACGTTACCCTATAAGCCACAAGAAAGTGTATGCGGGCCCATTGATTAATGTGTCCCTGAGCGAATCTCGCCTGTCCAACATCCAAAACCACTTGTCGTTTGTGTTATTGATGAGGTACATAATAATGAAGTCATCAGGGCGACTGAAAGGGATTAGACAAGTACGGAACCAACCAATTTGCGGACCCCGGTTAAAGCACTGGGTATCAAGCCTTGTCTGGGATATGGACGGTTATTTTTTGGTCTCAGTCCACATTTCCCGGAACGAGGTCTGATGGAAACGGTTGCATGGGACACCTGAACACATAATGCGTCTCACGCCCTCTTCAATTGAATTGAAATAGCGAGCATTGGGTATCCCCAATCCATTGGGCCAAACGAACATGTTTTTTCCGTCGCGTCGCCATGTAAGATCACGGAATGGAAACGAGTGCTATATACTATGCATCCTACCTTGGCATAAGAGGCTGCAGAACGCAGTCTTTTACAGCAGGACAAATAATGCGTCTTGCACCGCAGGCCGACGAAGTCGGTCAGCGCGCTCGGTTTATAATAGATTCCTTTTTTGCGGTACGGTGGAGGGTTTGACAAGCCAAAGATGGTACTGGGATCACTGCCCTATCAGCTGCGGATGAGGATAGGATTACACGCCTGGACCAAAATGCGAAATGTGGGTGGTCAGCCAAAGCGCGCGGTATCCAGATGTTGCACGGCCGGTCGTCCTTTTTTCTGGTTTGTTAGTGGCGGGTTCACTATCTGGCGGAACTGATAGGAGATGAACCATATATAAGCCGTAAACCTAGGATGGTTTTTTTGGCTCCCCGACGCTTCAACATGGTCCAGCAACGAGTTACTTTGAGGTACGGACCACACTGGGGTAAGGTTGGTCGTCCAACATCGTCGGGGAGCGGAAGATGGTTTTTGTACAGTTGCCGGATTAACGCAACCTTGCTCTCCAATGTGCGAAGTTTCTCATTTGGAATAAACATACCACCCGTAGCAACAGCCAATGTTGTTTCGTCTGCTTAGGAGGATGTGCGGAAACTTTTTTTTCTCATTGTCCTATAGCAAGTTTAAAAGCTGGGGGCCCAGACTGTCTTTTTCGACTGGGCTTCAACGGTCCCATCCGTGCCCGTTCGTTCTGCGCAATAGTTCACAGGCCACCAGGCAGATGTGCGCTTTTTACGGGGAACGTGCTACGGGCAACACGCACGTGTTTGGCTGCTCAGAGCCTTTATGCTCTCTCTTTACAGGGTGGTAATTGTGGAAGCACGCAGTGCGACTACGCATGCGAGCAATGAATTCCACCACTGCGCGCTTGACTGTCAAAGCTTCCATTAACGTAGTTCGTACACTGCGGAAATTGCAAAAACCTCACGGCCCATCCGGGGCATCCATAGACACGACACGACTCGACTGCGCGCGCATGGAAAACCCTTGTGACAAAGTTGCTGCGCCATAACCTTGTCGGGTGGGCCTTTTTGATGTAGCTGCAGTTGTATAATTCTGCGGCATAATCAAACCTAATGCCCCAATAGCTACCCATGGGGAAGAGGGACTGCCAAAGGGCGGGTTAAATGTTCCAACTGTTGCTTTTACGTCTTCCAATCGTCTTCCTTCATTTTGCCCGACGTTTGCCTAAGGCGCTACTTCAGTCTGTTGTAAAATACCGCTTGACGACTCACGTTTGGAAAATGCGCGATTCAAGTGAGCCGTTATCCAAATCTTGTATGATTCAAAAACTTTTTTTTGCGGGCAATGGAGATTTACGTGTGCGCTGGTCTCTTCTTGAACGCATTTGGGGGGTAGCACCAAATCGCAAAACATCAAGGTTGATCTCCGGACCATCAGGTGCCCATTTCTAACGTGAATGTTGTGATGAATAGTCCGCGTTCCTCTTGTCGTTTAATGGGAGGATGTTGGTTCTTATTACACTGTCCCTGCTAGTGCATGCTCCAGTTCATGCGTCAGACAAATTTGGGTCCACTTGCGGTGAGGGACGAACCTTCGCTGGAAAACTGCGCGTTTCGTTGCGCGGTTGTCCAAAGCAATCGGAACGGCCTGTTTTTTCTTTTTTCAGGTGGTGGACGTTCGGTTGAGCCTTACGACAGTGATAGCAAGGAATATCAAGTGATGTCATTCCTTTTTTTGTGCGGTGAAGGATAAAACCTTGGATACTGGAGCCAGTATTGAGCGTGTATCGGTGTCATGCCATAACTCGCTGAAAAAGGATTATGGACAAAAAAAGATTTCCACCGTCAACAACAGTTCGACCATTGACTGCGCGCGTGAGCATGGATACCCTTCAGCGCGCATCCGCCCAATGAATGTTTCTGTGCAGCTGTAAGCCGCGGAAGCGGTTTAGAAGATGGCAGATTGCGCTATTTCCTGACTGGTCTTCCGCTGTGCGCGGTGGGCTTCAGTGACATCTACACACGCGTGACCACGCCAAGAAGTCGCTTCGCACACCTTTCTGTCAGATCCTAATTTGAGGCGCGCAGGTACTCTGCGCCCCTCTTACCGTATGCTGTGTTCAGGGCAATTTTTTTGCTGCCATTAGCGAAGCAGCGGGTATTATTTAGCTTAATGGCCCGCGGTTTGGATTTTGTCTAGCGACGGGGGCTATGCGGGCTACGCAACAATATAGGGGCTGGTATCCGCAACGAGGTCTGCCTGATCTGTTTCCGTCGAAGTCACCCCCTGCGTGCTTTAAAAGCAGACGTGCCCCCTTTGAAGTGTGTGCGCCAATGCAGAGGTCAGAACGCTTTTTTGCTTCCGCGTCGAAATGCCCAACGTTCTCAATGCTCTTTGTGTTCCCGCGTAAGTCGTAAGCTAAAGGGCAAAGAAACCAACAAATGATGTCCGCAATGGAAGGCCAAAGCAGTCTCACACCCTGCCGTGCGCGCGTGCTCCCTTTCCCCATTTTTTTGCTTCCGAGTCGAAGTGTCTAATACTCTTTGTGTTTCCGCATAAGTTGTAACACAGGAACAGAGGGAAAAATTCAACAAATAATGAGCTAATTCGGTCCAATGCAAGGCCAGCGCCCCGTTTCAAGGGCTTAACGTGCGCGCGTGCGTCAAGTACATTGCGACTCTCACCCGTCGAACTGTATTGGGTGACCGATGCAATGAAAGCCTCCTGTAAGCAAGACGCAAACTTTGTCCGCTACAGCGTCAAGTGCCTTTCCGCAATCACAAGACCCGGAACCGTTCGCAAAATGGAAGAACGTATCGAGTCTTTCCATGTTTCTGGTGCTTGGCCGTGATGCAGGCCATGATTTGAACTCGCGCAACTGTCCGCTGGAATCTCGTATTACCTCAAGGACACGCTTGCTTGGACCAGTACTAATGTCAATTTTTCGTCCCATGGCGAACGCACGAGACGAATTATGGTTGCGGATTTGGGTGGGTGGGTGATCTAATATCCCCATCCTCATTCCTGTGGTTGACCAGCAATTTCGCCAAAATATCGAGTACCTGTTGAATAGCAGTTACCGTCGACATACAAGGCCATGAGCGTCGCTTCGTTCAATGTGAAGGTGTACCGCCATTGGATGTGCACTTTGAGTACATTTATTTTGGAAGTGTCGCTGTCACAGTGGGTGCACCTTTCTAGTGTGGCAGTTCAGGTACCTCCCTTGTGCGGGCTGCCTATTAAACTGACCAACCTATACTGGGGCTTTTTTTTCACCGCTGGCCCGGTCCGTAAAAGTGGAAGCATTATGGTAAATACCCATACGCGGCGGACAATCAAAACTAGTCTGAAAAAAGGTATCACACGCTACGCATATACAACTCCACCTATGTGGTGGATCGCTGCATTTTTTGACGCACTTGCAATTGGATTTACTCTTGAGTTTCACCATTGAATGTTACATCCTACAACACTTGTCTTTATGGTGTGCCGTCTGCATTGCGGTTAACAAATGAACGGCGCGGTTTAGAGTGTGCGTAGTTTCGATGGGTCGGTATCCAAACGCAGTGGAACCGTATTCTTATCCTGGTGTTCCAAGACTATCCTTTTGCGAGAACGAGTGGAATTGCCAGTTGATTTATGACTCTACATTGTACTGCATACGCTATTTCCCCATTTTTGAGAGCGAGAGGGTTGGCCTGGTTGTGTTGCGTTTCGTGGGTGTGTTGGGGTCCACACCAAACGCAGTCAGACTCTTCGCATAGCGCTTTTTTTGCGTACCACCTCCCCCGCGAATTGCAATCTACGAGTAAAAAACATACAAAGCATCGTTTTGAGCGATCGTAGAAACTTGGGTGGTGGACTGCTTCAAGCCTTTGCAAATCTCACCATACTATATATGCGATAAATCCTTTTTTGTGGTGCGCGCATTGAGTCACTCCCGTTGGTCGTTAGCTCACCCGTCCTTGCGCAGCCTCAACGACAGATACGCTATTTCATGCTTTCCGGCTGAAGATTCGCCGCGCCTTCGTACTTTGGCCTCAGGAACGACTTTGATTGGTTCCGAGCAACATGAATAGGTGAACCGGAATCTGAAACGACGCATGCAGTTTTGCAGTTTTCCATTGGCAGGGAGCAGTCGGTACTCTTCGACATGTTCCAATCGGGCGCCCGTCTTCCTCCGTGATTTCTTTTTTGCGGGTCGGCAACACACGCACGTCAGGTTTATCTCTTGCGGGTAACAACGTTACTCCATCCCATGAAATCGAGCATTTGTCCACAGAAACATTTCGAGCGGGTCAATTTCCATGAACACCCGGGTCAATCCAAGCCCTTTGCGTCCTTTTTTGCTGGGTCCTGGCTTTCCTTGCTACAAGAGCGTCCTGTAAAGCAAATCGGGGGCCAGAAACAACGGAGGTGTTCTGGCCTGCATACGACCGATACCATTAGTATTTTTACCATGCATTCGCATTCATACTGTAAATGCCTCTATCCAAAGACGTACAGCGGGCCTTTGTAAATGGCGTGTAAGGTGGCTGGGTGCTTTCCAGGGAGTCCACCGATGCCTCAAGTGGCTGTTCGGTTTTTTTGTTTTCATTGGATACTTTCATTTCCTCCATTCTTCTATAAACCGAGTCCTGGAGACCATAAACAGCGTGGTTCAAACTGGGGCGCGCGTTCATCAACACCTCCATAATATGTGACGTGGTGAATAGGCACCTGTGCGTTGTATGTAAGGTGGCTGGGTTCGCTCTCCACGGATTCCCAGCTGATTCAATTGACTCGGGGATTTTTTTTTATTATGTTAGCAGTCATAATATGCCCCTTTTGTTTGCAGGTATATAAAGTTTGTTCAAAACAATCGCGGAGGAATGAACACAATTCTACCTGAATGGAACAGGCCAAACGAGGCACAATACTTGGGACGTGAGGGCATGTCGCCCGGGCGTCCAATGCGTTAAATCCGAGTTGTCTGCGTTTTCTTTTTTGCGTAATTTTGTGATTAACAGCCAGCCGCTGTGAAGCCGTGAACGCGGATGCGCAGTCGAAGAGTGCTAGCCCATTTGGATACCTTGGGAACATGGGAGCGCATTCCGGTGACTGAAAGCACTTTGTCAAAACCATAGGAAAAAGGACGCAGTATTCTGAGCATCAGAGGTGCGGGAATCCCGGGTATTCTACTGGAATTCGTGGCTATGCCGCGAGATACCGTCCAAAGGGATAGCCAGCGGGGGTTTGAAGACAGGCCGCTTTCAGATTGTAGCTGCATCAGTTTTATCGTTTGCAAAACAAAAGTGGACACCTTAATAGGAGCCACTGCATCAGTGTGCGCACCCCACACAATAGCAAAATCACATCAAATCAACCAAAGGTAAGAGTCGGAGCAGGTACGTTTACGGGAGAAGTGACAAAAAATAACCGCGTATACAAACCAGCCCTTCTGCGCTTTGAGTTTGCGGTCACTCAAGCACGCTGAAGGAAAGTGGACAGCCAACTTTGGTTTTGTCGACGTTTGATAAGGGCTTGCGAGCTCGCCGCTACATTAACAGGATGGTTAAAAAACTGCAAGGTCTTCGGCCAAGATTGCTTCTAGTTTCGGAAGAAGAATGCGGGATGGGCAGGGAAATGTCAATGCTGGCACGTTTTTGCGAATTGGAATAGATTAAAGGCAAATGTATGTTAGGCTGGGATCCTGTGGCGGGAAGGCACTCCGCGGCGCAAGTGGATGATGGATGGTGTATGGTGTCCGTTGGAGGGATTGCGGCGACAGCAGACCGGCCCTAGACGGAGCATATTCAGAGACCTCGTAGTTTTGTCAATTGATTTCATAGCCGACAACAAGAGCGGTGGTATGTGGTGTATGGTTTATACTGTTTATCGGTGGATTGGCGCGACGACGAGGATACCCGGATACCCCAGTTCGGGAAGTGGGCAATCATGCCGAATCTGGTAAGCCATTAAATTGATTCGGGTAATATGCGTGTGACACAAGGAGGCGCAGTGGCGCCTGTGTCCGACTGTTCGATCATCTGGACGCGTTCCATCGGTGTTCGTGCTTTTATGAAACGGAAGGAAGGAAGAACTGGAGAAGGAGGGGAGGACGGGAGCAACGAAGGAGGGAGGGAAGGGTTCATTTTCAGGGGAAGGAGTCATGTTCGGTTGGTGGGTGGGTGGGTTGGTTGGAGGAATGGATGGAATCAGGGACACGGGACAAATTTATGAAAAAGTAGATAAGGTTGCCTCCATTGCATGCTTATTCTGCGTTCGTTCCCAAAGGAGCATCCGAAACATGGTGGCACCGAGAGGGGCGGAGCGACGGAGGGAAGACGGTGACTCCACACCTCCTTTGGCGCGCTGCGCTGGGAGGCTCCACGCAGGCACGAGATGTCTGTGCTCCGACGCCCTCCACACTCACCCAAATATAACCAACTTCCAAACATTGCATACACAGTAAACACTATGTGAAACGCAGAAAAGGGGCTAGCAGGAACAAATGAAACACACCCACCTATCAGCCGTGGAGAATAAACTTTTATAAAATGTGGACGCCTGCCAGTTCCCACTCCTCGACTTTTCTCCCAACGCAACGTCCAAACGATTTTCAACAAACTGTATCTGGATACCCCGTATTCACTTCAATCCCTCCCGTTATCCCATCCATTCTCTCCCAACTCTCGTTTTACAGTTTTTTCATCCGCAAACAAACGCATCATAAAGCATACAAAGGCATCAAGGGCGGGAGGAATCCCAAACAGTGGGAACAATGGAAGAAAAGCGTTACAACATATCCGAGCTCGCTGAAGACTCGTTTCGCAAAGAAGAGCGCAGTCGGTTCCCTCGAGTTCCGTTGACCGTGCTGGCACCGGTGTTGGTGTTGGTTGCGTTGCTTGCTGTTATCGTGCCGGTAAAGATCAGCTTTTGGTTTTCGCTGCGTGATCGCTTGCGGACATAAGGGAGCTGTCGCCGGATGGAAATAAGTCTCCCCAAACACACATCTCACACCGTCGTCGGCTCCCGCAGAACAACCTGATCCTCTCGTCCGCCTCCCACGACACCACCCAAGAACTCTCAGACAACTACCTCACGTCTCTCATGAACGATGTAACGTCAAATCGATACTAGTCCTTTTCGACTGCGCAAAGCCTCACACACCCACGCATTTGTCTTTAGGTCCAAACAAAGATGCAATACAGCGTTCAACGACTATTCCCTATCCTCCAGGTTTTGTCCGATATCCCTGGTGTGACTCGAGCCATGACCACAAGTGCGTATTTCCGAATACGAATGCGCACGCCATCAGTCTGAGATGGAGTGACTGGGTGATCTTCGGTGCCCAGTGTACTAAACAAATTCAACGAATGTTGCAGACTTCAACAATCTCACCGACGAACGTAGCATCATCGACATCTCCACCCAAGCCGTCGTCAAATTCAACGTGGATTCCATGATTTGCATGACCGCGAGATGGGCGCCGGGGTTCAGGTACTGTACACTCCCCTTCCCTCCTATCTGCCTCTACTCTACCCCGACTCACCCTCTTGTTGCACAAAAACAGCGACGGATCACCCATCAACAGCACAACCGTCATGCAAACCGGGATAGTAGCGTTCCCGAACCCGCTTGCAAAGACGGATGAGGAGAAGAAGGTGCCTGCTATCGGGATTTTAGATTATAGCCGTATGTATTTTGGAAGTTTGTGTGAGGAGGGAAAGGAGGTGACTAAAAGGTGCCGGAATATTTGATAGGACGGGGGCTTTTGCGTGTTTTTATTGCTGGATCGGATGGTAAGGATCAATGCGGGAGCCGTCGGGTCATTCGTGCTGGATGTTAACGGTTGACGCATATGGGCGCTTTCAGGAAAGCTCCCCACTCCTTTGACAACACCATCCATCCCACCGCAACCCTACGATTTGTCGCAAACCTTGTCGATGCGCGCACAGTTGGGTCCCATCTCCGGCGCTCCTCCCAGAAAAACTCCCTTCTTCTCCGGTAAGCCCCCCCACGACCTCTTCATTGTCTTCCCGCCCATCCCTCACAC
>JADGKA010000089.1:0-42332 GCA_027604605.1 Borealophlyctis nickersoniae | reverse complement strand
GAGGGGGAGCGGAGAGGTATGGGTGGGATGTTGACGATGAGGCGGCCGCAGGGTATGGCCAGTATGCAGTTGGAGATGTGTGGGGTGGTGGGACCGCCGTCGGTTGTGGTTGTGGCTGTTGTTGTTGTTGCTGTTGTTGTTGTTGTTGTTGCTGTTGCTGTTGCTGTTGTTGTTGTTGTTGCTGTTGTTGTTGCTGTTGTTGTTGTGCCTGGGGCAACGAGGACCGCGCGGGTGGGTCCACCTTTGGCTTCGGCCCAACCGTCGAAGGTCGATGGATGTCATTACCTTCGTCGTCCGCTAAATCGTCAATGGTCAACACGTTCCCAAATCGGTCGCCACTCTTTCTTTCCACAACTTCCTTCAATAACCGGGATGCCTCGACGGATGTTCGGCCGGACCCTCCACCTGACCCCACCGAACTGCGCAAAGATGAAATGGGGGCCTTCAGCTCATCGACAGTCAATGGGTGCATATTTCGGCCGTCGACCGGCGTGTCTGGAATTGCTGGAGCTGGTGTCAGGCCAGCCTTCGCATCCGCTTGCATGCTCGACGCTGTAGTAGCTGCCGCCGCACTAGCCGGCGCCGCACCACCGTGCGCCGCCGCCTCTTTTTCCTTCCTCATAAAGTCCTTCCGTCTCATGAACTTCCCAAAATCACTTCCAATGCTGCTCTCGTCCGTATCAGAATAATCTCCCTCATCAATCAACCGACCACCAGCTGCCACCGATCCTCCAACCGATGGGGGTGGAGTTGCGGTGAGATTGCCGGAGCTGCGAGGAGCTGCCGGGGTGGTCGTGTTTTCTTTTTCGTCGCCCCTCAGTACTGAACCACATTTTACCGACTCCGATTTAGACGAATCGGCAGAATCAACGGATCTAACAGAGGCCTTCCCCTCAGTCTTGCCCGCCGCGATCCTCGACTTTGTCTTGCTCAAGTATGCATCCAATTCCGCGTCCTCATCGTCCAATTCCGCGTCCTCACCAATATCATCTTTGCCGATTCCCGAACTGCCTGATCGCGTCCGTATCCCAGACTGCAACCACTCGCTGCCGGAGTCTCCCTCTTTCTCCTTGTTTCTTGTCCCCGTCGGTGTCCTCATGAAAGACTCAAAGTCACTTCCGACCGAACTCCTCCCCGATATGGAGTCTGGAAACGACACTTCCTCGTCCCCTGCGCTCCGTGGTTTGGCTTTATGGTCCAACGCCGCCGAAGCGGCGCCGATCGCGTCAGTCGGTTTTTTAATCTGGGAAAATGAAGTCATTTTTTTGAGTGAGGAGGTGTGGGGTGTGCTGGCTAAACCGGCCGGAGCGGTGGCGGTGGGGGATGCAGGGGAAGAGTGACGGGTTCCAGCGGGTTTATCCAAAATTGATGATTTTGCGTCTGCCTGGATGGCGGGTGAGGGAGGTTTTTTCAAATATGACGTCGCGGCTCCAAATGACTTGTTGGGTGATGAGGATGCGCTTCGTGGGGTAACTGCGGAGCCGCTTTGCAGCGGTCCACCGTCTTTAGTCGTGTTCTTTTTGGAACCGAGATTTGCAAGAAATTTCTGAAGTTCATCGTCGGAATCGTCTTCTTGTTCCTCTTCGCTGGTGAATTCGGAATCATCATCATCACCATCAGAATCTTCCCCGTCAACGTAACGTTCTATCCTCTCACGGTCACGTTTGTTGATGATACCGCCGGCAGACGATGCTCGGCGAGTGTTTGCGGTGGTGGCTGGTCTTGATATAACAGGTTTCTCTCCTCGCAAATATGCCTGTGCTCTTTCCAAGGCAGAAGAGCCTCCCGCTTTGAACCCAATCTTTTGAGTCTGAGCTGGTGGGGCGGAAGTCGAGTTCCGTTGGGGTATCCGACTCCGAATGGATGCGGCTCCTGCCGACCTTGAGGATGCGCGGGATATGTCATCGGAATCTTCTGAAGCATGGTATGTATCCTTCCATCTCGCCGACATTCTCCTTTTCCTTTTTGTGACGGGAAATGGATCTCCAATCTAGCTGATGCGCTGCGAATACGATAGGAATACGATGAGAAACGAGGAAACCCGGCACTGTTCTCACGCGACGTGGCTGGGTATCGATTGGTCAGCACATACATCGGGCGAAAATGCCGCAAACCTGCACCATCATTCCAACAATCCCCTGAACTCCCTCCCTTCATCACTTTCTCCTCTCGCACCCAAACGCACAAGATGACCGAGGTAAAGAACGCCTTTTCGCCTTCAGTCGGTTCAGGAGACACCTCTGGTTTTTAGCAGTACGTTGATACCTGGACCATATATTTTAGAACACGTACACATTCAAGGTTGGAATGACCTGCAGCGGCTGCAGCAACGCCGTTAACCGCGCGCTGTCGAAGGTAAGAACATCAACTATCTTGTCCCGGGGGGTTATAAATCCATGGTACTGAACCCATTCATTCGCTTATTGCAGCAAGAAAAGGTGTCGTCCGTTGATATTTCTCTTGAAAACCAAACTGTAGTCGTCAAATCATCCTTAAGCCAAAACGAAGTGTTGGAGGTCATTAAGAAGACTGGAAAACCCGTTGAGGCTTTGTAGTTGGGCCGGAATTCAATATCGTTATTTGGACCTATTCTCATTCTTTTGCTGCTTCGCTAACGGATCAAAGTGTTTCGGGTGCACATCCAGTGTATCCCCACCCCGTACGCAATGCTTGATGCTTTCCCTCAATCATACAGCTGATTGAGATGGTGCAGTAAATTTGTCCTGTTTTTGTCCCGCACCTTATCGGTCACGGTTTTCTTCACCTGTGAGGTGGCGGCGCAAACGTCAAAAGATCGCAAGCATTGGTGCAAACTGGGACTTCGATGGAAGCATACCTTCAGTTTAATCTTCTTTCCAGTAATCGCGCTGTATTGAACGCGGTCACCGTCACTGCTGCTACTGCTGCTGCTCGTACTTTTGCGCTTCTTCTTCTGAATATGTGTCCATGTCAACGACTTCCTCCAATATTGTTGCTCAAACAAAGAGCACCATACCTCTTTTTTGCTCTTCTTCTTCTTATCCCTATCTTTACTCTTTTTCTCCTTCTTCTTTTTGTGTTTTGAAGTCTTCCGCGATCCCGCTATCCCCAGAGAATCCAATCAGCAACGAACATTCTTGCTAGCCAATAAGGCAGAATTCTCCAGACTCACAGTCCGAACTACTGTCAGAACTACTGCTTGCGCTCAAGCTCGACTCCCTCCTCCTCTTATCTCGCCGAGAAGAAGACCGCCCCGATCTCCCATCCTTCCTTCTTTGGTCGTCTGATCACAGAGGAACACAAAAGGATATCGAAGACAATATGCAACAAAGTAACGTCCCTCAAATGAAAGGGTAAAGAGGGTAGCAAAGGAATGGCGCAGAAGAACGGTAGTGTCAAAGTGAAGGGGGATGCAACAAATCAATTATGCAAAATCCCGCGGCCATGCATTATGTTTGGTCAATTTGGTTGAAAAACATATAGAGGTGAGTGTCATCCCGATGGATGTTACGGAGGACGTGAAACACTAACCTTCGGTCCCTGCCGATGGTGACCGGCGACCGTGAGAAGACGATGGCGATCGCCTTCGAGTGTACGAGCGATCAACAGAGTCTAGAGTGACAATTGCAGAAAATGGAACGTCAAAAAACAGCGCTCTAACGTTGACTTTTCTAACGATACACATCCCGCGGGGGTAAGAACCGTCCCTACCTTCACGACTGCGCGACCGGCTCCTATGTTTGCGTGAATGGTGACGGGCAGGGCTCCGAGAGCGGCTTCGGCTGCGACTGTGGGTCTTTCGTGCGGCTGCAGATGACAAGGAGTCCAGTCGACGGTCCCTGTCTCTTCTGCTGTCGCGGGCCATGACGGCAATGAAATGCGAAAGGATGAAGTGCGGGGCAAAACTCCCGACAAAACTCAGGCCAAATTCAACGGCTGAGTCAAATGCGGGGTATCCCCATCCAGACGCGTTGCACTTCTTTTTCATCCTAGGCTGCAGACTCGGACTTTGGCTTTGGCATTTACGTAAACAGATACATCAGAAAATGTACAAAAAGGAATGCGCGATGCGGGCGTGGTATTAACATGTATGTGAATAACAATGTACAACTTCATTTTGGGAGAAAAGCAATCCCTTGCTCATCACGTGAACGATACTCCTCCTTTTTCCAGCACGTCTTTGGCGTGCTCCAGCGGTTCGAAGGCCCACGGAGGAAGCATGAAATCCTGAACAAAAGCGGACCCGTCAGCAAACTTGTTGCTCATGGAACCGTTCGCCGTTGGAAAGGCGATAATACCAACCCTTTTCATCTCTTCAAATGCTTGGGTAAATTTATCGTCATCAAAGCGCTCATAGGCGCCAATGAGTTTCTGGATACTCTTTCAGCATTTGACACCCCATGTCATTACACGGCCCAGTGCATCCTACCTTCAAACAGTTCGCCTCTTTTGTATTGGAAAATGAAGCATACTTGTATTCGTACTCATCTACTGCAAGTTTGGCTTTGACCCAATCTCCTTCGGCGACAACGCACAAACACGCATGATAGACGTATTTCGCGACCGAAAATCGCAGTGCTTCCTTCTCATCACAAAGTTCCGCCAATGTTTCGTAGTGCGTGCGAGCTTCCGACCATAACCCCAGAACGGCGCATATTTCGGCCAAATGACCGATGGGGCCTATCGAGCGTGCGTCTCCGACCCGTTCAAACCCCCGTTTCGCTTTGGTGTAAAAGTCCAGCGCGCGTGGAAAATCCTTTTGTGCCTTAGCTCCTGCCCCGAGAATCTCATAGGCTTTGGCTGCTCGGTGCGCGGTCCGAAGGTGCGCATCAAACAATCGAGCGGCCGAGGCCAATGAATGACTTGCCGCCGCTTTTGGAAAACACGATTACTATCGCGGGGAAGGTGGGCTCGTAGGGTGCCATGCACTTACGTTTGTCCTTCAGTACGTTATATGCTTTATAAGCTTCATCGTAACTGAGCACACAGAAGTGAGCAGATTCACCAGAGGCGAGACCTGGCCCAATGGGTAAGTGACTTACCATAAGGCAGCATCATAGTCGCTAAACTCAGTACCAATTCGTTCGAACAATCGCGCTGCCTCGGCAAAGGTGTTGGCAGCGTCACCCAGTTTCCGCTCAGCTTTAAATCGATTGGCCTTATCCCTTGTTGCCTCTGCTTCAACTTCAATGGGTGACCCCACAGGCCCCTGATATCCTGATGATAAAAAGAACCTAACAGCCGAATTAGCGACCAGGAGCACTAAATAGATGGCGCATGTCGCGTACCATGTGCCGAAGATGCCTAAATAAGCAGTGCCATCCTCCAACGTTGCAAGGGAGCACAGGATTATGTCCTATCCAACAAGTGTTAGCGACTCGCACGGAAAAATTTTGACAACAGTTTGCATAGATAGGTACGTCAATTTTGAAGTCGGGAATGGTAGCTGTCCCCGCCATAACGTTCGTCAGCTTTTTAAGCCAAGTGGGGCCAGGCACACTTGATTTTGGAATGGCGTTTTTGAGAAAGGTTCTGAATGAGTTGGCATCTGTGTCAATTTGGCGGAGTGTTAAACTTAGCGGACCATTCTTTGCCGTAAAGCTGAACCTTACCTGGTTTGGTTCGATATGCCGCGACAACCAAGGCGATAGCGATGAGAATTCCTATCATCTTTGGGAGGGTTTGGGAGACGGGGAGGGGTGAAAAGGGGGGGCCACTGCTGCGCGCGCCAGCGGACCTGCGGAGCAGGGGTCCTCGGCACTTTGCGCAAATATGGATTAATGGATGTCCGAATGCTTGTCCGAACGCTCCGACCCTCGACCCAACCTCCTCCTCCTCCTCGGCCTCGCCTGCATCCATCCAAGTCCCAAAGTGCTCCTCTGCTCCTGCTCATCTTTCCAGCGGGCTCCCTAGGGGTGACAGTACGTTGGAACCACCCTCTTATATCGATTTTCTTAGTAGCCCGGCACTGGAACTGCCGGCTCTATAGCACTTTCTTTGAGCAACCTTCGCCTTCCTAGCCTCAAAGAAATGTCTTGCAAAGAGAACAGAATGAATCGAGACGGAAAGGCGCACCTAAAAACGCCAACGAAAAATAAAAAAGCCCCTGTTCAGACCACTCTGACGTCTTTCTTCGCTTCACCGACGGCCTCTGGACGTGGGAAGGTTGACGAAACAGGTAAACCCGCAGCAGGAGCCGATGATGTAGCATTGCGAGGAGTATTCTGATACGAATTATACCACTCTGGCAACTTGAAGCTGCAGATGACTCCCCTTCTGTAACCCCCAAAACTACGCGTGCTGTCTCTGCCCTTTCTCCGGCTTCTTCGGAGACTGGGCAGAGGGGTGGCATCTTCTCTCCAACACCTCTGAACAAGTCTGCACTTTTTCCTGTGGATACAAAACCAGTTATGTGTACCCCTCCTCCGACGGTGCTGTCTTCCCCAACCCACCGGGTGGAATCAACTCTGGTGTCCCAGCAACGTGTCGCCAGCCAAGTCACCTTACCCAACGCTGAGTCGACGCTTCCTGAGGACGAAGATGAGGGTGACATCATTCATCCTAGTCGCAGAGTAAGTGTTGAGTTGGATCGAAGCTACGCTCATCGGCTTTGTACAGCATTTGATGTCTGATATTACTACGTTCTAGCTGCGGAAGAGGAAGACGGCGAGCTACATCGAGTCGTCGGACGAGGAGTCCGGAAGCAGTAAGAGCCGCTTCTATTTGGGTCGTTTACTTCACTTACCCCGCTCACCCCAGTTGCGTTTCAGTAACTGTCGCGCAATCCAAACCGAAACCCAAACGTAGGCGCCCTGTCCTGGCGGACAGCGATGATGATGGAGAGTACAATCCTGGAAACAAAGATGCAGGTAAGGTCCAGCAAAGCAAATGTCATCTTTGACTCTCGTTTCCGGTTTACTGACAAAGGTTTTCAGATGAGGACGCTCTTGAGGATGAAGAAAGGATGGAAATCGATGAAGAGGATGCAGAGATGGACTTGCCGTCAACGCCTTCCAAACGAAACGCGAGGTCACACGCTCGAAGTTTGAAGTCTGACTCGGCCCCAGCAACGCCCACCTCCTCGTCCGGCATTCGCACCCCCAACAACAAGTTCAAGGTGCTGCGGGAATTACTGCACATGCATTGTATTCGAGGCTCACTGAATTACTTTTCAGGTCTTTTCCATGTCGCCCTCCGCGGTGAAACGAGGATCGAGCTTCCTGACCCCCACAGGATCAGAGAAGAAGAAGGCTCGGGCAGAGAAATTTAAGGAGAAAAATGAAGCCCGTTACCAATGGCTGGTGGACGTAAGGGACAAGGAAGGCCGATCTCCGGGTAGGCAGTCTTCTCGATTACAGTCACTGGAACCCCGCGCCGACAAATCTGTCCCCAGATGATCCTGAGTATGATTGTCGAACTCTCAAGATTCCAGCATTGGCTTGGAAGGTAAGCTGCAACACTGTGGCTCTCCTTTACGAATGTGCTTTTAATTCCAGCACAATTTTGATTTTCAGGAATTTACTCCTTTTGAAAAGCAATTTTGGGAGATCAAAAGTAATCATTGGGATACGGTCGTATTTTTCAAGAAAGGCAAATTTTATGGTATTGATGTCTTAGTGAATTCTAAATTCTTGGAGGGTCACTTATCACCTTGATCAGAGCTTTACGAAAAGGATGCAGATATCGGCCATCAGAAGTTTGATCTGAAGCTTACAGACAGAGTCAACATGAACATGGTCGGGGTCCCCGAAAATAGTTTTGATTACTGGGTAGAGTCTTGTGAAAATGCACTTGAACCGCTTGAATGATTTCAGGATAACATGGCTCTTTGCAGGCTTCGCAATTTATTGCACAGGGGTATAAAGTGGCCAGAGTCGATCAGATGGAAACCGCTGTTGGGAAGGCCATGAGAGACAAGAAAGATGGAAAAAAGAATGCCGTAAGGTTTTGGCAATGCGTGTGAGATGCGAGTTCATTTACTTAGTGTAGTTTGACCAAAGGACGAGAAAATCATTCGCCGAGAGTTAAAATGTGTCCTGACGGCAGGTGGGGGCTTCGCGCAGACTCGTTACCCGCCAGAAAATCCTCTGAAACTATTCTTCCTCATAGGCACTTTGGTTGACGCGGGGCTATTGACTACAGACATGTCGACGTACTGCATGAGTGTCAAGGTACGCGTGGTCACTAATCACGCTATACACGGCACCTGTAACAACGCAAATGTGCAGGAAGAATTTTCGGCAGAACATCTGCCTCCGACCTTTGGTGTGTGCTTTGTTGATACCGCCACAGCCGAGTTCAATATCTGTACCTTCGAGGATGATGTTGATCGGACGCGCTTTGAAACGCTGATGGTGCAGGTGAAACCAAAAGAACTTGTGCTGGAAAAGGTAACACTTCTACGGTGAAGGGACAAG
Source organism: Borealophlyctis nickersoniae (assembly GCA_027604605.1). Taxonomy (NCBI): domain Eukaryota; kingdom Fungi; phylum Chytridiomycota; class Chytridiomycetes; order Rhizophlyctidales; family Borealophlyctidaceae; genus Borealophlyctis; species Borealophlyctis nickersoniae. Next base: position 33,936 of record JADGKA010000089.1, on the reverse strand, counting down.
CGGAAACACACTGTGGTAATCCCGTTATTTCCCGCAACAGGGCATGCTGAGCAAAGCAACTCTCAGGATTTTGAAGAACACTCTCAGCGATCCGCAGTATAACTACATCATCCCCGAAAAGGAGTTCTGGGATGCGGAGACGACCAAGGACGAGATCCGGGCGGGAGGATATTTTAGTGGGATTGCCAATCGAGACGCAGATGGGAATGAGACCATGGAAGCGGTTGGGGAGGAAGAAGGAATTGGTAGGCGTTATCTATTTGCGAATCGTTCCAGTTGGTGTCCTGAAGAATCAACGATCTTTCTCCAGCTTCGTGGCCCTCAGCTATTCGAACCATCGTATCCCAACCATGCGCAATGAGTGCCCTGGGAGGATTGCTATCGTATTTGCGGACTGTAAGATTTCTTCTGCGGTTGTTAGGGATTGTACAAGCGTTTGATCTCCATGATCGGACAGCTCAAATTAGACAAAGAGTTGGTGTCAGCCCGCAACTTCCATATTTACGATCCCGTCCGCCGTGCGGGCACCCTGGTCTTGGACGGGCAAACCTTGAAGAACTTGGAGGTGTTTGAGAATTCCACCGATGGCGGTGAACAAGGGACTTTGCTCAAACTGCTGTGTCGCTGCGAAACGGCATTTGGTAAGTCCCAAAATCATTGCATGTCCTCGTCCATGCAAAGGGCGTTCTCACTTTTTGCATATATTTTCCAGGGAAACGGCTTTTCAAACGGCAAGTTCCGGGCGTCACAGAATTGGGCTAGGATAAATAGACCAAAAATCTGACTGGGAACTCTTTAGGTGGATCTGCCATCCCTTGCGATCAACTGAAGCTATCAACGATCGTTTGGATGCGGTGGAGGACTTCGAAGGGATCGCGGGCCAGCAAGGTGCGTCCATATCCTGGATGGCTTTTAGGTTACGTTCTGGGATTCACGTTCCCTCCAGAGAAACTTCAACTTTTTTTCCGGAAGCTGCCGGACTTGGAGCGAATTATTTCGCGTATCCATTCCAAAACGTGTCGTGTGAAAGATTTCGTCATTGCGCTCGGGGCTTTGGAAGAGATTTTGGTAAGAAAAGCGCGATGCGTCCTCTTGCATTTTTAAGAGAGCGTGATGCGTCTCTTGCCTTTTTCATACCCTAACACCACTTTCAAAAAGAGAGTCATAGATGAAACGGAACCTTTCGTGCAAGGCTTCCGCTCCAAGCGGCTCCGTAACATTTTTAGTTTCGGATTTCCAACGGATCTGAGGGACAAACTTCAATGGTTCCAAGACGCATTTGATCACCGCCAGGCGCTTGAAGATGGTACTTTCGTCGCTCCACACTGGCTCTTCGTTCCCGACTAACCTGTTTCCGACAGACAATATCAAGTTACATAAAGGTTACGACGATGTGTACGATGCAGCATCAAACGCGAGGGAAGAGATCGACCAACAGTTTGAAGAGTTTCGCCGTGAATATGAGAAGAAACTCAAGTAACTGCCAAGAACACCGAAGCTAACCCGTCTTGGCAGTTGCTGACTACATTATTGGACAGATGCAAAGTTCAGTACAAGGACATGGGGAAGGAGCTTTTCACCATTGAAGTACCGTCAAAAGTCAAAGTCCCTGCTGACTGGTCATTGAAATCCAAAACCCAAGTGAGCTTTCGGTTGCGAATCGTTGTTACCGTCCGTGACCTGTGGCCATGTAGTAGTAATTTAGAATAATGTCACAGTCAGTCACGCGTTATTGGAGTCCTCGGGTCGAACGGCTCGTCAAAGAATTCCAGGAAGCCCGGGAAACAGAAGAGGAAGCCTTGCGAAACATCAAGGCTAGGATGTGCGAGAAATTCGATCAAAACTATGAGCAGTGGTACGTTACGGTCTTACTGTTTCGGAAACTGGGCGGGTGCTAATCTCTAGGTCAAAATTTCAACGACAAGGCTCACCTTGATCAAGAACGTCGCAGAGCTGGACTGTCTCATGGGTCTGGCAAGGTGCCGGCGGGAACTTGGGGAGCCATTGTGTCGCCCGGAGTTTGTTGAGGACGGACCCAGCGTTTTGGAGCTGGAGGAGCTGAGACATCCCTGCATTTTACCAGGGTCAGCAAATGCTACTGTTTGTTGGAAGACGTTCCTTGGACCTTATCCGCGTTTTTCCGAGCAGAATTGCAAGCAGCTTCATTCCCAACGATACCAATCTGGGCGGCGACAAAGCCAACATGATCCTTCTAACTGGTCCTAACATGGTATTATAAGCGAATGCGGGAAGTTTGCTCGACGTAGTTTCCGCTAAGCCCCCTCTTCCTCTCCCCCGTAACAGGGAGGTAAATCCACCCTCCTTAGACAGGTTCGTTGTAAAATTAACGGCCATGCCAACGAAGACGGTTTACGAGGGAGCTGACGACTTGTTTTAGACATGCATTGCCGTCATTATGGCACAGCTTGGCAGTTACGTTCCGGCTCGATCATGCCGTATGACACCCTTTGATCGCATCTTCACACGAATCGGTGAGTTCGCTCTACATCTTGTTAAAGGAAGGCCATCAGTGGCTGAAATTCTTCGTCAGGTGCCAACGATAACATTCTTGCTGGCCAATCTACCTTCATGGTTGAACTATCAGAGACGTCGAAAATTTTGCGCGAGGCTACGCCCCGGTCCCTCGTAATTTTAGACGAGTTGGGGCGGGGTACCAGCACGTTCGATGGGTATGAACCAAGCCTCCGTGCGAGTTATGTGCCACAAACTGACAACTGTGCTTTGCGGATAGGTATGCAATCGCATACTCCGTTCTCCACCATCTTACCACACATGTGCAATGCCTAGGCCTCTTTAGTACTCATTATGGGATGCTGACCAAGGAGTTCGAAAGCAATCCTGTGAGTCTGTCCGCTCTTGGTTCCTTTAGTCAAGAGTTTTAACACGTCTTCATTGACAGCTGGTTGCCCTTATGTACATGGACTTCTTCTCGGACGAAGAAAGGTGGGCATGCAAACAGTCTTATGTGCAAGTTTGGTTGACATGTTGACTAACTTTGCATTACAAGGCGGGAGGTGACGTTCTTATACAAGCTAAAAAGTGGTAGCTGCCCCAAGAGCTACGGAATGAACGTAGCGAGTATGGCAGGAGTGCCACATGAGGTGCGAATGCGGAATGCCTGACTTTCCACTGTATGGAATGCACTCATCCACTGAACGATGCAACAGATCGTGGATCGCGCAGAATCTGTCGCAGCTGCTTTTGAGAAAACCCAAAAAATCCGCCAAGTCCACGCCGCGGAGTAAGTTTTCTGAACGCTCGGTATTCTTCTTTTTTAATGCTCACTTGGCCACTTTCAGCGATACCCACGTCGCAGGAAGCATGTGGCGGCAAGCAAATTTTGCGTATTTGATGCGCTGTCTGGAAAGTGGTTGCCCGAAAAAGCAGGTCAAGAGTTTCGCGACGATAGTAAAAAGCTTGAAACGGACATAATACAAGTTCTTGTTGGTTTTGATGGTATGGAGCGGGACTATAGTCCAAACTTGGGATGTTTTATGATCATGCTTGTGGGAATGCGAGTAAATTATACAAGAACAACCGCTTTCAATGGTATTTCATGGATATTTATTTGCCAAAAACAACGTCCTACGAGGCCTTCCAAACCAAAATGCCCTTCATCGAAAGCAACAAGGTTATCGCCAAATTGGTATGCCGCAATCGCCAGACAGGCCTGTACTCACTAAATTCCCTCCAAAGTACATGTACAACAAATTTCGCATCTCGTGCGTCACTTCAAATCCGTATCCTTCCCCAACAATAGTGTGCCATGAACTCCCACAGCGTTTGTCCATGAGCTCTTTGATGGTTTTAGCTGCCGCCTTTTGGTGGGATGAGAACGGGCAATGCATGACAACCGGAAATCCGTCTTTGTGGATAAGTCCATACCTCAAAATTGCCCGGATGCTTTTCAACAGCTGTTACGACCATGTCCACAGCTTCCAGACGGAGCTCGTCCACCATATCGCAAAACTTTACAAGGGTTGGGGTTTAGCATCACATCTGTTCCGCGGAAGTCTGCGAAGAACGATAACGATCCATGATCTGAGTTTTTACCTTGACCAAAGGATAGTTGAAATTGCGCGCCTTATCCTCGACTTTGTCCGCACCTCCCGCCCCGCCGCCGCCTGCAGCTGCAGGTTTGTCGCCGCCGCCGGCTAGGTTGGCTGTGCTTCCGATATCGGCCATGGTGGAAATGTGCAGAAGTTTTCTGGTCTGTTGGGGTCTGTTGGGCGAACGCGTCGAGGGTGTCGTGGCGTTCGGCTACACGCCAGCCTCATCACAACAAAACTTGAAACTGCTTGGCACACAATTCAACCATACTTACAAAGCAATTTCGGCACCTTAGTTCAGGGCCGCTAGCTCAATTGGTAGAGTACAAGACAAAAGGCCCGCATTTTCCATTACCGTTTGTTACCAAATCACTTCGACCGCTCCTCAAAGCTACGGTATCCGGGAAGGTATCCAAGTGTCCGACAATTTGTGGTTACTCCATATGAACTGCGCAGGCTCTCTTTCAAGGAAGAAAGGAGTAACGAGCCCGGCTAGCTCAATCGGTAGAGCGTGAGACTCTTAATCTCAAGGTTGCGGGTTCGACCCCCGCGTTGGGCTGTCATGAACATTTTTTTGGCGTATTTTAAGGTGTTTGAGGCGGTAAGGTTTTTGAGGAAGCGCCGTGGGACACGAGGATCAGAGGCGAATTTTCGAGACTGTTGCTGCCTGCAACTCCTTGCCAGCCTCTGGCCCAACGCAGGGCATGCCAAACTCGTGCAAATGCATAAAGTTAAATGGGTATCACTACAGTACATCCCCGACACCCCATCATCTTGTATCTGCCTTGCCCTCGCGCCCCACCATCTTTAAAATTTCCTACAAGAAATTCACTAAAAAATGCTAATAAAAGGAATTCAAGAAACGAAAAGGGATAAAAAGGAACCACAAACACCGGGAACGGCGGCGCCCCTCCCCTCGCAAAAGTATATACTGAATTTCTCTTCCACCCTTCCCATCTCCTCCCTTTCCGCCCCCCTCCAAATGAAGTAGCAGCAAAGAGGTCATAGTTTCAATCATGCCTTGGATTCAAGAGAGGGAGGGGGTTACGAGGTCATCACCCGCCCGTTGGGCCGCGCGATGGCGGGTCTTGCGATGGGCGCGTAGCGAGCAGGCTGCTGCTGCTGATATTGTTGTTGTAGTTGTTGTTGTTGGTGCTGCTGTTGCTGCAGCTGGGTTTGAGTCTTTTGTTGCGGCTGTACGGAGGACATTCTGAGCCCGGAATCGGGGCGGTGGGACATGGATTCCAGCTCGCGCGTGCCTTGCGACATGTCAGTTTGGCGAACACCGGAACCGATGGCACCGATGGCACCTGTGGAGCGCGCATCGGACTGCGGCCCGAGGATTGGTTGGAACGATCGACCCAAGCCGATTGGATATTGTTGGGGTTGCATAACCTGGAAGGGGACAGGCTGGTCGCCGCCCGTGATTGACTGCGATCTAGCTTCAGCCATGGAAGTTGAGCTCATGTGCGTGCCCGTGACGGACTGCATCCCCGCACTGGACCCGAAGGCGGTCAAGCCGGAATCGGGGGCAGGACCAAACCACGAAGGAGGCGGAGGACCAGGAGGGACGCTCGCGAACGGGCCGCGGTCGACAGGTTTCGACTCATAGCTGACCGGTTCATTTCCAGCATTGGAGTTTTCTGCAGTCATAGGTCGGGTAGTCTCAGAGACCTTGGGATCCCTTCCGGATGCAAATCCACCTGGGGCAAAGCGGTCGTAAAACGACAAACCCATGGGCCCCGTTTCCGCCTTGTGCGGCGGGGATTCATTTTTCGGTCCAGCAGCTGCATCCTTGAGCGGAATAATGCCAACGATTTTCGGCCCGCTCATGCCGGTGCTCCCTCCCTCGTCTCCAGATATGCGCCTCTTTCCGCCTTCCCCAGTAATGGTAGGCCCAAACAGCGATCCAAAGTAATCGCTACGCCCAACCAGGCCGCCGTCTCCGGTGCCCAGCGGCGTGGACACTGAGGTGGTCGCAACAGCGACACCGCCCTCGGTGTTATCCACATAAATGCCCGAATCCCATCTCTCCTGCTTCTTCCCGTGATCCGGTCCCGCAGAACTACCCGGGGTTGACGTGGTTGGGAAAGGCGACCAACTCGGAATTTCGGGAAGGAGAGCACTCAATCGTCGCTGATACTTTTCAACTTCCCGAAGTGTCTGGACGATGCGATCGTGGGTTTCACGGTTCTGCATAGCATCACGGCCCGTCCATTTGAGGGATTTTTCGATATGAAGAACCTCAGTCTGGAGCGCACATATGCAGACTAGTGAGTGAGGAATAACATTAAAAATAGGGACCAAACTCGACATATACCTGAAGCGCTTGAGTCCAGCTACCCGTCAAATCCGCTTGATTTTGAGCCGCCTGGTCTCGCAACCGTTCCACTTGGTGACTCATGGTATCCACCTCACGCTCAAGCTCTGCAACGCGCCGGGACATCCTGTTGTTTTCCAAAGCCAGACGTTGCCTTTCCTTTTCGAGGGTAATGACGGTTGTCCGGATTTCGTCTGGACTTCTATTGGCCAACAAACGGTGCTCCTCAAAGTTTTCACCTGGGATAGGGCTGGTTTCTTTGATCAGCAGCGTCCCAGTACACAACATCTTTACTCGCATGTCGCGGAAAGTTTACCTGTTTGGTCCAAACACGGTCCAGTTTTTCGCCTTTTGTTCTTCGAGATCAGCGTTTTGATCCTGAAGATTTGCGACCTTTGCCTCGAGGCGCATTCTTTGATCCCTTTCCTCTGCAAAAGCTCGGGCAAGAGCATCCGCGGTGCTGCTGCTCTCCTTACCATCCTCTCGGGCACGCTCCAGTTCTTGCTGTAGCTTTTTGAAGGCTTGGTCTCGAAGCTCAAATTCGTGACGAAGGGTTTCGAGCTGGCGCATCAATTCGTTGGTTCTCCAATGGGCCAGCGCAGCACGTTGCTCGTACTGCTGGTGAGTGATGCTGTCAAATCGCGCAGTTGCAGCGTCTTTCCTCGAGTCTTCGCTTTGTTGTGCGATACGAGCGTCGAGGGCGCGCTGAAGGTCATCGGCAACACGCTCAAACTCTGCTTCGCGAACTTCCATCGCTCGCACACGGTTGGCCTCCGCTTCCTCGAATTGCCTCCGAAGGGCGTCTTCAGCTTCGGCAATGCGGCGACGAATGTTCAGCTCCATGATTTGGAGACGACGCGATTCTTCGGCAAGGAACGCACGTCGCTGGGCTTCAACTCGAACGGCCAGCTCACGGCCGTACTCTGCGGCGACAGCTTCGGCGAAGGCAAGATTGGCTCGCATTTGGTGTTCCAACAGAGTTCTGGTGCGGATGACGAGACCTTCGCCTTCAACGCCCGCTGGCCCATGCCCTGGCCCCAATTGAGGGCCGGTCATGACGGAGGGCCGACGGCGAGGAGATGGATTCGGTGTCGCCTGTTGTTGGACGCGATGCATTGGAGCATTCATTGGCTGTGCGTATTGGAGCACTGGCCGCGCCGATTCCGACCAGCTGGTCTGATCCTGAATACACATTAGCATGTGCTAAACTCCACCGGCTGCTGCGTTTGGGCTCACCATTTGAGCCACGTTGGGCATGCGAGACGCCAGCAGCGTTTCAGAAAGTGTACGGCGAATTGGTTTTCCATCTGTCGACCTCTCGGCGCGGTCGGCGTCCGAGGAGTACGACGCATATGGGCCCAAGTCCTCAGGCATCTCGGTGGGAGGAGTGACGCCGCCTCCGAACGTCTGCGGCAAGTAGGTAACCTTACTTAAGGAACACTCAACTGCAAAAAAAATCACCTAGTAGAAGAGACGAACCTGTCTCTCTTTTGCGTGCTCTGCGCTCTGTCGCCAATTCATCTCTGTTTCACGTTCGGCGCGGGCGTATACTTCCTGCCGGAACTGCAAGGACAGTCTGGGCCTCTCAGCCAGTTCGAATGCTGTTGGAGCAAACTCGGGGGCATCCGGGTTGAGACCGTGGCCCACCGCCTGCGACTCGTCCGCGGACGTGACTGGCTGCCAATTTTGCAAGGAAGCATTCTCATCGGCCGAAAACTGCCAGCGTTGAGTCTCACTTTCGGTTGGTGTTTTACTGGACGCCTACGGAGTAAAAGAGGCGGTCAGTTTCTATATTCGTCCATGTCTTTGGAACTACCGCCGGGTTAACAGTAACAGTCACTCCAATATGTGTATGCCATCACATTCAAGAAGCCAAGCCGACTTTCAAAAAATGCATCTTCAATTTCAACTCACCCTAGATAAGGCATATTGATTCGAGTACTCTGACCTGCTGTCCGATCTCTCAGTTTTGGACCCTGGACGATTTCCCTCTTCATCTTGCCCTTCCCTGCCATTGGACGATGTCTCATTTTCCTTCTGCACTCCGCCGTTCCCGGTCGAGCCGGTATCTGCCTTATCCCAAAGCGGCGGTGGAGAATCTGGAGGCGTCGTTGTCGGGCCAACCGTGAAACGAGCAGGCTGAGAGGAAACTACTTGTGACTTATTTCCACAAAAAGTGTCAGGTGAGCAGAAAGGTACGCGGTAAAGAAGCGCTTTGGGGATGAACATCAATATGCAACCCACCTCCATATTTCAATTACTTTCCCGTCTTGACCACATTAAACGGCGGCACCACAAAAATATTCCAATCAATAGCCCACTACGCAAAATCAAAAAGTCACGGGCACCACTGCCGCGAGTTGTTCTCTCGGGTTGGAGCAAGAACTAGGTAGATCCCAGACAACTTTTTCGCTACTCCACAAGCAACGTGCGAGGTCAATTAAGTTTATGAAACACCCAACTCTGCACTAGAGCACACGAGCGAAAAAATAAACGCGTCAAATGTTGGTGGTCCGCATTCCCACGACCCTGTCCGACCTCCAGATGGCTCACCTGTCAACTCGTTACCGCACTCTAATACGGCAATGGTTGGACCGACCAGCCTTCCTTTTTTTTCCCAGTCACACCGCGGGGGGCCAGCGGGCAGACTATATTTAAAACGGGAGGACCAAAGTGGGCGACGTTGTGAGTTGCTTGGACCCTGTTTTCAGTCTTCTGCAAACCACCACTGCACCAGGGGCAAGGGCAACCAACCAGCAACCAGCAACCAACCAGCCAAAATGCCATCAGCCCCGATGCGGAAGGTAAAGCCCACGCCACTGCTGTTATGTTATGCTGCATGCTGGATTACGCGTCTGGCGACTGGACGCGTCAAAAGACGTCCCCCGTTAACTTGACCACGAGGAGTACATAAGTATAGGAGGACACATGGAGGGAAGGAAGGAAATGGTTTATTTACAGACAGATCCATGCATTTGGTGCCGCCGAGTGGCCACGGAGTATATGTGATAGTGCCATCATCTCAAATCTATCACTGTCTTCGCAATAACGATACCGCAGATACCCTCTCAAAATGCAGAGCAAGAGGTAAACTGAATATTTTAAATATGGGGCAACAGACTCGGACTGCAACACCCTAGGCGCAGAAGAGAATCACAATTTTCTGCGCTTGAAGGACGCATCCTCCTTAGTTCCCCGCCCAAACCCAGTACCACCCCTCCACCACGGAAGCTTCTCCCCATTTTTACGGCGAGCCTCAATTTCATAGTAGAGCGTTCTGCAGAAACGTAACGTTACTTTTCTTATAACAGGCTGCGTGAAGCATCCTGCGAAAAACTATGCGGAAGAGAACATACCCATCGTACTGCTTTAAAACATCTTCTTTCCGGAGGATACCGGTGACCGGGTCGGCCGCGAGGCACCAAAGGTACGTCCAGAGGAAGAATTGGAAACTCCTATATATATACATGGATGAGCATCAATACGAAGAGGACTTCGAATTCGTCTCTGCTTATCCGCAAGCATACCATCCGACAAAATCAAGCACGTTCCGGTTTCCCCGCCACATATGCGTGATGTCGCGGAAAGAGACACCCCCTTTATGATCTCTGCGGTAGGAGCCAATGGCATTGCCAGCTGCTGTGAGTAACCCATCATTGTTGCCCGTCCGCCTCCGTCGCGTTGGAATTTCTTTACACACCTATCATGCTTTGCGAAAATTCCCTCAAACTTTTGCGCCACAAACTGCCCATCTGTATCATACGTCTCTGTATCGCTCCCGTGTTTCGCCTAATGTCCGGCATTGGATTAGCTATCAACCTAGACAATGTATGCACATATGGATTTCGTACCCAGTGAATATTCTTGACCGTCACGGGCAAGAGGGGGTTAGGGATCCACGAATCTTGTGTGTAGTACGATACATGCAGAAGATGGAACGCCAGTGCGGAGATGAAGCATATGAAGGGGTTAAAGCCTAACGCGGAAAACCCTACAGTACAAAAAGAATGTATTTCTTTTCGTAAGAAAACACACTTCCAAAATTTGTGTCCAACCTTGTTTTCGGTTTTTACCTTGATAAGTCTCCCAAGGCCAAATAACCCCATCCTTGTTCCTATCCCAGAACCCGACGTGTTTTTGCAAAGGGGTGGGTCGGTTGCTAGTTGGGTTCGGTGCGTGTGGGTCGAGATCGGTTGAGTTGGGTCTGCGGTTTGACATGATTGTAGTGTTGGAGAAAAAATGACGGGAGAGTCGAGAGGTCAGAGAGGCTCCCTTCTTTTTATCAATTCGCTGGGAGCCTGCAGGCGGATTAATTTGACGCTCCGCCGAGATCGTCAATCGAAGACAAGGATGACATCATCGCAAAATTATGTTGGATGAAACTTGCGATCAAGATACCTCTGATACAGTAACCTGAGAGTACTGAATCTGTTCTCACCAGCCCGGCACATTGGATACTTCTGATCTCTCGTAAGTTAGGTACCTTTTGACGAGCTTCAAAAATCAATCGCGTCAATCAGACGATACCATTGACTGCGCCACCGGCGATGATGCTTGGAGTAGTGGGAGCTGCAGTTGACGGGCGCGCGAAAACCCACATGTCGATGAGAAATACCATAGGCTTCTTGGAATTTATTTAATGCTACAGACTCATAAGTACACTGTTGTTTTGGGTATGCCCATTCTACTCCCTCAGCTTCACCCTCACCATCTCCACCAACATTTTCGAATACTTTTCAAGAGTCTCCGTCATCTCCTTGCTTCCGACGGTTCCCGATTCCGTGTCATTTTGTAACCCAGCAGCTTGCAACGCGTCTCCGACCGTGGCATGCACATGGGTCAACGTGTTTCCCATCTCTTGAAAAGCTTCGAGACTTGATTCGCCCTTTTCAGTGTCGCTCGATCGCCCGGCAAGACGTACCAGCGTTCGAGCCGACCTCTCCGCAAGAGTATGCAGCAATTGTAAGTCCCGAAGAGCTGACGGTATATCGATATCATCAGATTCATCCGATGTATCACCTGAAGAATGGAGTATGTCAAATACCCCTCCGCCAAAGACTTATTGGACAACAATATGTTAACCCACCTTCAACATTTGATTCAATCAATTCATCATCAACCTCCCCCTGCTCACTCTCCTCTTCTTCGATGTCCACCTCATCTTCCGCGCCAACGTCTCCGTCCTCGTCCACAGCCGCACTTTCAACGGTTTCGGCGACATTGGTGTCCGTGGATTTCAAGAGAAGATCTTTTGAGCTTTTCGGATCGATTTCCCCATAACCAGCCTGTTCCCCATCTTTCTCCGATTTGTTCATTTCCCTCCCACTGTCGCCCGGCATCTTCGGCGACGCTTCGTCATCCGCCCCACTTGCGCCCGGCGCCTCATCTTGCAAAGGCGATGCCCCCTCCCCAGCTTTGCTACGCAGATTTTCAGTGCTCTTCCATGTAATGCCCATCGCGGATAGCTTCATACGCATCCTTTCCACCTCCTTCGCGGTTGCTTCTTTTCTTTGCTTCATGGCAGACGCAGTTGACGCAGGTCGGTCTTTTCTCGCCGACAAGAAAGTCTGTGTTGGGGTTCCAGGTTTCGACTCTGGTGAAGTTTTCCGGCTGGTTGCGCCAATTCCAACCATACTTTTGCGGCCGACCATATAGTTGGCCGAGATGCTTTTCCTCACATCAAAATTGGCCCCCACGTCCACCGGTTGGCGCAAATACTCATCAAATGTCAACCGCCCGAATTCTTTGTGCCGGTACTCGTCTTCTCCACTTGCAGCATCGTCATCGCTCACCATGGAGTTGCCTCCAAGTGAGCCGCGGTGTGAGTCCACTTCATCGCTGTCCACATTGGCGAATTGATCCTTTGCTTTTTCGGTTTGGCTGGATATCGATTCCGGCGACCCCATCTGGCCATTCTTTGTTTCTTCCGTAACAAAGGATGGAGCAAGTGCAGGGTCCTCCCCCTCGGCCGGATCGACGAAAAGAGTTTCATCTTCGCCGTCATCCCCGTCCTGTTCTTCCAATTCTATGGCACCATCATCCTGCTCGTCCAACTCATCTATCTCCACTTCTGGAGGAGTTCCGGACTTTTCTGTTCCTGGACCGCCATCATCCAACGCTTCCCCGCCGTCAGCCGATTCCAGATCCTGAACCACGATGTCCCCCGCATTAATGTTCTTAAAACGGCGCTTCGGGGTTGGGGAGGCGGCCGGCGATTTGGACCCAGGCGCCTCAGCTGGCTCTTCGTTCCCAGTCAAAGAGCGACGCGGCGAAGACCCGGAGGACGTCAAAGACTCCATGGACCAACGACGAGAGTTCGACAAACTAAACCGTGCAATGGGTTTGTCGGTATCGGAGAGTTCTGAGAAAAGTGTGACTCCTTCGTTGCCAGTTCTCTGTTGTGCTTTCATCAAATTTTGCCCAAGGAGCAATTACCCAGAGTGGTAAGAACCTACCTGCGCCCATCTGCCCCTTGTGGGCACTGCGCCTGGAGTCGGCGGACCTTCGCGCTTTGCTGTCCTCGCCCAATTTGGCAACCCCTTTTCAGAAAATTGGAAAGAAACAGCCCGCCGGACACTTTTCTTTGCAACCCGGTTTCGCTCAAACAGTCGTGCAGCGTCTGCAATTTCGTCGTCCACCGAGTCTGTATCAACCCCCGATTCGCTCTTTACGTCTTCCTTTTTCCCCAGCCGGCCCCTGATGGTCGCCACTAACGACTCTTCAACTTTCCAAATAAATATACACCCCTCCCCGCCTGTCGAAATGATGCGTCTGCAATCGTCGCTGAACTTGACTCCCGTCACCATCTCGGAATGTCCCGCGACCCTGGCTACACACTGGCCTGAATGGAAGTCCCAAATTTTTATGACCTTGTCAGCGCCGGATGTAACAGCGAAACTGCCACTTGGATCCAACGAGACTTTGAGCAAGCCGGCGCCTGTCGAGTCCAATCCGGGATCGTCCAAGGGGTCCGGTCGGACAGTGTCTATAGTTTTGCCCGTAGCTATGGAGAGAATGCTGACCCGACGTTCTTGGCAGGCAGTGGCAATGTATTTGCAGGAGGGATCAACGTCCATGTCATATGCGGTGGATCTGCCCAAGGCCGTGTGATACGTAACATATTGTGGAGGATCCGTCTAAGGTCAGAGAGGGACGTCAGCCACACCAAAAGTTTGCAACGAAGATGACTCAGCCGAACGCTCTACCTCCTGCAAGACCCTGAAAATAATGGATTTATCGGCCGCGCTACTTATAAAACGCCTGCCCCCATCCGAGAACTTCACAGCAGTGATGGAAGACGAATGGTCGTCTAGTGTTTGAATTAGCCGACACGAGCGACGAATATCAAAGATGTGGATAAGTCGGTCCCGGCTCGCAGTTGCCATCAAGTAAGGGGCGTTGGAATCTGGAATCCATCGCATTAGCGCCCCACTGTTCTTTTTCACAAGTAGTCGAACGAGCCATCGTACCCGTATTCGTGGATATGGAAAAGTCAATGGATAGCACTTCGGCGTCGTGAGCTTCCATGAACAAAAGCTCTTTAAGCGTAGTCATTTCATGCACCCTGCAGTCTTAGTCCGTCAAGGTTTCTTGCATCCGTTTCACAATCGCGGCATTGTTCCCGAATATCCCACCTGATATTCCCGGCCCTGTCTCCGGAACACATGTACTTTCCATCAGGGCTGATTCGCAGCGTTCGTACTCCTGTTTTTTCTCCGGCTACTTGCTCTGCATCGACACTCTCTGTGTAGTCGAGCGTCAGTAAAAGAAAAAGCTGGAATCCTTGAAACCTATCGCTAACCGATCAGCTCTCGTTGTTTGATTTTGGTTATCCCGACTTGGTCGATGTAAAGTATGTTCAGCAGTTCTTTGGAATACAAGTTCCTCCGGAAATACGGATTGCCGTCAAGCTGGGGTTGCGGTGTGGTGGGAGTTACCGAAGGCATAGCGTCAATGTTCCAAAAGCGAATGGTTCCATCGGAGGAATATGTCACAAAGGTATGCGGAGGTAAGGCAGCTGGTTGAGCCGGGCTCGTGGTCCCCGATGAAGTCACGACACCAGAAGATTCGCTCAGTAGGGCCGAATTGGGATACGTCTGTGCTTAGTAGTTAGCCCGCAAGAAAGGTGTATTCGCCGATAGAATCATGAGAAGGGCACCGACCTCCACGCCCCAGACGCAATCGTTGTGAAACAGGAAACTTCTATATTTTCCTATATGTTTTTGATCTTTGATGTCCCAAATGAAAAAGCTGCGGTCGCTGTAAATGCAGATTAGCTTCTCTCCACTTGCGTCCCATCTGACAGCGACAACATCCGGATAAAGGGCATCCGATGAAGCAGGAGCTCGATAGCTACAAATTTCGGTTTTCAATTCCACAAAATTCCACGAAGTAGTACGACAAGTGTTGACAACGGAAAAATCACCTGGAACCAAGAGTATTGGCAACGTCGACCCCAAGTTGATGACATTTTGGTAAGGTCATGATATATTTTAGGGTTCCAGTTTCAAAAAGCCTGTTTTTGGTCAGTTGTTGAACAGGATTTGAGCATAAGGCGTTTTTGTCGCAAAGTACCTGACAACGCCATCTGTGCAGCCACAAGCAATATATCTATCCGAAACATGTATTGATAGAGCACCAGCAACCTGCACCGAAACAAGTTAGCAAACAGGATAAATGAGTCTCGCAACAAAGCACAGACCTTCAGCTCAACCCATTTGTGCATTTCCCGTTTATCATCAAAGAGACACAGCACGCCCTTTTCTGAAATCGCATAAGTATGCACAGTGCCATCAGGTGCTTGATGGCAATGGGCGTCCAGGAAAACGCTGTTCTTGTGATCCGCTAAGATGCCGTAACGACCGTCCATAAGCTGCATCTGTTGTTTGTTCAATTGTTGTATGCTGGGCTGTCGAAAGATAAGGTCAGTGGCATGCGGTCAATACCTCCTCTGAGCGGAAACCACCTTCTTTGCCAGTCCTCCTTTGGTATCAAAAAGCCAGAATTTGATATGCCGCAAACCAGCCGTGACGAAGAAATTTCCGAGCGGATCGAACGCTAAAGTGTGAAGCTAAATAAACGATTCAGTATATTTGGGTTGTGCAGCGACAACAATAGGAGCTATTGAGACGTACCTTGGTGCTAACCCTGTTACAAGCCACCTTTTGACCTTGTCGCCAATGCCAGACATAAACATAACCATCATGCTGAACAAGAGCGATGTGTTAGCCCGCACTTTAGACGGCAAAATTTTCCCCATAAATACCTGATATCCCACTGAAACTAGATACTTCATGTTTGGTGAAAATGCCAAGTCCAATATCCCAAACTTATGTCCCACCAGCTCCGACACAACTGTCGATTTTTTATAGTCCCATACTAAAACGCGAGGTTGATGTCCGGCCTGAATTTTCCGAAGCATGACGTTTCAGCAATGACTCCTGTCAGGCAAAACAAATGACACCAACCTCCCCGGCTGCCAAAAATTCGCCATCGGGCGAGAAGGCAAGCGAGACGATCTGTCTCAAACCATTTGCATGTCCTCCCTTCTTGGGTGGTCCATCGAGCCCTGGGCCGCTTGCTATCAAGAAACCAGTCTGCCGATTCCGCTTGTGATTATACAGAATAACAGCTCCCCCAGCCGGGTAAGCAATCAATGGCACATCAACAAATGGATGCACAGCTAGAGCAGCAGGCTTGATCGCCGTCAGACCCAACACTCGTTCCAAACGTAGTTGCTAGCATAGAGGCAACGCGGTCAGTCTTGTAGAACACGTCCCATTCAACAAAGAAAGCAGCTGGCGTTGAGGTCCTACATTCTCCGGACCTCCCTCTTGCTTCCGTCTCCGCTTAAGTTGGGGCCCATTGTTTCTTGCCTGGCTGGTCTGCTTTTGCGGGCGAGGCTGTTTTGCGAACATCCCGAACGCGGCCCACTGCCTACATTCCGCGTTATTTTATAAAGATACATATAAGCTTGGAGGGTATTCACAGGCACTAGCTGCTGCCTGTTAGGCATACCTCTGAATAGCGAGTTGTCAAATTTCCAAAACTATCAAATAAGTGGTGGGTTGAAGCGTTTGGATGGCACAATTCCTTTTGGCCAAGAACCAAAATTGATGAAAGCTGCAGCCCAAGCGTCCGAACGCTCGAACATTGGCGAAGCACAAATCCCCCTTCTCCTACCATCTCAACCGACATCCCCACTCTCTGAAAAAACACTCGATTTTGAGAGCAGGCTCATTTCGAAGCAATTATACAAAGGGGATTGTTGTGCAAAGCCTGATTTACTCGTCATGCCTCGTGAAATCATCACTCTGCAAGCCGGCCAATGTGGAAACCAAAGTGCGTAAACAACACTTTTCGGCAACCCGGCACAAATCCGCATTATGCATAGCTGACGGGGCAAACGCCTCTTTCTCTTGGATTGTTGCTGTGCGTGCAGTTGGGCAAGAGTTTTGGAGCTTGCTGTGTGCTGAACACGGAATCAGTCCCGACGGCATTCTTGAAGAATTCGCAACCGAAGGGGGAGACCGCAAGGACGTTTTCTTTTATCAAGTACGACATTCCATTTTTTTGCAAGAGCTATGCGTGTGCAACTCTGCCCGTTCTCACCCAGACTCTATTATAAGGCCGACGATGATCATTACATTCCCCGCGCAATTCTTGTTGACCTCGAACCTAGGGTATGTCAGAGCTTTGGACAAAGCTGACAGCATACTCATCCTTAGCGCCTTGCAGGTCATCAACAACATCCTTTCATCGCCGTATGCAAATCTATACAATCCCGAAAATGTATTTCTGTCCGCGGAGGGTGGTGGTGCCGGGAATAACTGGGCACAGGGATATTCACAAGGGGAAAAGATTCACGAGGATATCATTGAGATGATCGACAGGGAAGCAGATGGAAGCGAAAGTTTGGAGGTTTGTAACGACCTTGCGTGATTGAAGGACCGGCGTGCCGCGCCGCTCAAGTGGTGAAGTTGCCGTTTGACAGGGGTTTATGCTTTTACATTCCATTGCCGGTGGAACGGGTTCGGGGTTGGGTTCCTATCTTCTGGAAACGCTCAACGATCGATATCCCAAAAAGCTCGTGCAAACATACTCGGTATTTCCGAACAGCGAAGAAACAAGTGACGTCGTCGTGCAACCCTACAATTCAATGTTGAGCCTGAAACGACTTACACTCAATGCGGACTCAGTGGTAAGTCCGCATGTCATTGTCCATGCGTCTATCATGAAGATTAGAATGGTATTTACGATGACTTTTGACAGGTGGTGCTGGATAATGCTGCTTTGGGCCGTATCGCCACGGACATGCTCCACATCCAAAATCCCACGTTCGCGCAAACCAACCAACTGGTGAGTGCCAATGCTCCATTGTAAGAACCGAAGTGTGTGGTGAACTAATGCCATTGATTATTAGGTGTCTACGGTCATGAGCGCCAGTACTACCACTCTTCGATACCCTGGTTACATGAATAATGACTTGGTTGGATTGATTGCATCGCTCATTCCAACCCCTCGATGCCACTACTTGATGACAAGTTATACGCCTTTCACTGGGGATCACATCGACAAGGTGGTACATGTGAATCTTTGGTCGTTTTCCGTTGGTTGCAAGCCTACAAACCGCTGACCTGCTTGTCATTGAAGACCAAAAGTATCAGGAAAACTACAGTCCTCGATGTCATGCGCCGTCTTCTACAACCTAAAAACAAAATGGTCTCAACTAATCCAACCAAAAAGAGCTGCTATATTTCAATTCTAAACATCATTCAAGGAGAGGCGGACCCAACCGACGTAAGTTGATTTTTCCGGATGGTTTTCGGGCGAAATTCAGCTTGACAGGAGCGGTATTTGAAAAAGGTCCACAAGTCGCTCATGCGGATACGCGAGCGCCGATTGGCCCAATTTATTCCCTGGGGACCGGCAAGCATTCAAGTCGCGCTGTCACGAAAGAGCCCTTACGTTCAAACACCCCATCGCGTATCTGGCTTGATGCTCGCCAATCATACCAGTATCGCCTCTGTATGTCAATTGTATTTCCATCGTCGAAAGGTGGCCTTCTGGTTCTCACCTGCCTTCCAATGTCAGCTCTTCAAACGAACTTGCGACCAATATGACCGTCTACGCAAGCGCAATGCCTTCCTCGACCAGTACAAACGCGAAGCAATGTTTGCTGAGGGCTTAGAGGAATTTGATTCATCCAGGTAGAGACGCAGGTCTCACACCCAGCGGTTGCAGTGTACCCTCGTTCTGACTCTTTTTGCTGATGCGCTTTAAAAGGGAGGTTGTGCAAGACCTCATTTCCGAGTATGAAGCGTGTGAAAATCCTGACTATATTGACTGGACACCGGGGGTGAGCTCGCCTGTGATTCTCGCTACTATATTTGAATTTTCCTAATGCCTCGATTTAGGAGAAGACCTCCAGTGGCGGGACTCAAAGCAAGACGGATTACACCACCAAGTTGGGATAAACGAAAATTTCTGTATATATCAAAATACAAGCCTTTCAACGTAATGATCCGAGAGCGAGCTTCTGCTCGCTCAGCCCAACGCACCCCTGCACAGCGTCCAATGGACAACGGTCTCTTGCACTTCCCTCGACAACGCGGACGAAAGGACAAGGAAATGCAAACAGCATTATACAGGATCTATTACAGTCGCCCTAACCTTTCCCCTACCCGAACCCCACCGTCCGCTTCTCTCTCCAATGCTTCCACCGTTCCCAAAACCCTTCCGGAACCGTCACCAAACCCTTCCGGAACCGTCACCAAACCCCTCCAAGTAGAACTAGGCAACTGAGGCATTCTTTCCCAACACAGTATTCGCCGTGGCCAGGGGTTTGACGGACTCAGCTGACTCCTCATCGGCGATTCCGCAACCACGGCGGAGCCCCATTACGGCCCTCTCAAAAACCACTTTGTCACCTTCGGAGAGGTAGGAATCTGCCAGTTCAAAAAGTGTAGTTTGGGTGAAGCTTAACCAGCAAGAAGCTCAACTCTCGGGTTATGGGACGGCGGCGGGTCTTCACCCAATCGACAGAATTGAGGACCATCTACAGTGGTCAGCCCCAACTCCGTCCAGATTCCCTCCTCGGTCAAAAGCCCCAGGAGCAAAGCTTGTCGGATGGATTGTTTCGGCTGAGCTGCTAACGGGTTTTCCGCCAGAAGAGTTCCTCCAGCCAGTCAAGGACTTCGTAAAAGGCGCGCTTTGCTGCAGCTTCCTGCAGCACGGTTAATGTATGGAAGAATCGTGGATGCTGCTGCTTCCACTCCTCCGGCTCGGTCTCCCACTGCCCCAGCACCGTCTGCACTGTCTCCAGCAACTTCTGGGTCTCCAGCCTGTCCATTGCAACATCCTTCCGTGGCCCCACCACCTCGTCCAACAATGCTTGGATCCTAACAGACAAGGAGACAAACTGATTGCACATTACAATTGAGGTCAACAACTGGCATTTGCTTGTGCTTGCAATCCGGGCAGCCGGGCCTGCTGACTGAAAAATCGAACCACAAAGCAAGGACAAGGAGGCACCTGAGACGCACACAGGCAGTAGCCAAGGCTGCTGCTTTAACCCCTTTGAGCTGATTGCTCTGCGTTGGTAAACGTACCTAACAGTGAAAGATACATTCATCAGCCTCTGCGTCCCCTCTGTGCTTTGACACAGGATGAGTAAAAGAGCGGCCCGGTCTAGGAACAGGTGAAAGGTAGTTGACAAGCGTCCCTTGACATGGAAACGGATACTCGATGATGACTGGACTGGATGAACTCCATGCATTCCATATTATAATATACGGTAGAAAATTTTGAATAAATTACAATGGAATAGGCTGTGGCCACGAACTGCATTAAATCCCTGCCCCCCGTGTTGTGGGAAGGTCAGGGAGTTCCGATGGATCCACCAGCCGTTTCGCATCCTTAATCTCCTTTGTCATAGCTATGAGCTCCTGAGCTCGAGTCAGTTTCTTTGGATCATTCCTCAGAGCGTGTAAAATGTCCCCCAATTTGATTTTATTCCCAGGCGAAAGTTTGTTCGTTTCAGCGGCCTGGAAGGCGTTCAATACTCTAACTCGCACATCTTACCCCATTTTGCGTACAATAAGTGTGTAGAATAATAGCTTACCAGGTCAGCAAAATATATCATTAGCATTTCCTCCATCAAGTCAACGGTGTCTTTGGCTGGGTTTGCCACGTCCCCGAAACCGTACATGAGCTGACCGACTTGCGACAGGACCTTTGAGCTTTTACTCTCAAAGTCGATACCTGCCGTCCCTCATTGTGGATACCTACTTTCCTTTGAAAACCGCTTCTTCTCTTTCATCTGTCTTGTGTGCATTTTCTGAATCGAAAGGGTGCTCTTCTTGCTGTTCGCATGTCGCATGTCATGTCGTGAGAATCCGGCGGTGGCGCAGTCAACGCTTGTAAGCCTCTCAAAGCCTCAGACCCTTCTCAACCTTCCAAGTTGCGTGGCATCTGATCTCACCATGGAAGCACTCGACAGACTCACCGACGCCCAAAAACATACGCTGCAGTCTTTCCAGGTATTGGAAACCTCCATTGAAGCGTAAACAAACCTCTACTTTACCAACTCTTGTTTATCCTAAAGAGTGTTACCGGAACTGAAGATATCGATGCTGCGGTCAGCGTGTTAGAAAGCCACGACTGGCACCTGGAGGTGACTATGACGCACTGGGCACTATGCAGCCATCTATTACGTGACGCTGACTAGCCAAAACATTTAATACCGGAAAGAGGGCAGTTCAGAGTGTGCTGGAAGAGACCATCCCGACTGTAACGTCGAACGGTAGTGGGGGCTCGGGTGGTCGGCCTGCGGCCAGTCCGACAAACAGAGCACCACTGACTGCAGGCCAACGACCGGTACGGGATGCTATCCATCTGGGTTCGTGGTGTAGGATTCGCTAAGAAAAGGCTCATAGACATTTTCGCTATGGAGTTTCCTAACGTTCCCAATGGTACTTGGATGGAGGATCGCCTGGGCAGCATGGTCATATACTCGTAAGCAGAGTGTTGGTCGGTCCACAAAGTTTCAAAGGCATGAAGTTTGATCAAATACGTTTTTGACTTTCAGTGTCCTTCTTCCCCTTCGCATACCGACCCCTACCGCGGTCCGGGACTGGGGACACACGTGCTTCCGATCCCCGAGCGGCAGCCGCTCGTTTTTTGCTGGACTTCGAGCAAGTTTACGGAGCGAGGCACCCTGATTTCTTTCAGGGTACATACTCACAGGCCTTGGAAAGAGCAAAGAGCGAATTACGATACATGCTGGTGGTTTTGCATTCCAGCGAGCATGATGATACGGAGGCGTTCTGCCGGTGCGTAAAAGGATCAGTGCTCTCTTGACTCGGGCAGCAGTTGGCAAGCTTATGCTTTAATTCACTTTTAGGCAAACTCTAACCGCGGAGAGATTTTTGACCTTTTTGACGGACAAAAATATTTTGGTGTGGGCAGGGGATGTGCGGGAGCCAGAAGCTTTTCGGGTCAGCAACGTCCTATTAGCCACACGGTATCCGTTTCTGGGAGTGGTGGCCCCACAGGGATCACGTATGGTGGTCGCGAGCAGAATTGAAGGTAGGAGGACATGGAAAATAAAGAATCCACATCTCTACGGGATAGCTGATGTATACCAACAGGTCCCAAGACAGCGGAGGAAGTCGAGACGGCCATTAATCGCGTGATTGAGCGTATGGACCCGTCACTGGCCGCTATCCGAGCCGAACGCAGAGAACGTGAGCAGGCGCGAATCCTGCGGGAACAACAGGATGAGGCATACCAAGCATCTTTGCGGGCGGATCAGGAGAAAGAACGACGTGCCCGAGAGGAGCGCGAACGCCTGCAAAAGGAAAAGGAGGATGCAGAGCGGGTACAAAGAGAGAAACTCGAAAGACGAGAGGTAAGTCCTGTCGAATTGTGTCGTCAGGGAAAAATATCTAAATGTTGCAAAAAGACGAAGAAACAGAGGAAGGTGAGACTACGGGAGACTCTCCCGCCAGAGCCTGAAGCTAGTGAGACGGATCTTGCCAAGTTGAGCATCCGGTTTCCAAATGGCGAAAGACGTGTTCGAAGATTCCGTGCAACGGACAAGATCCAGGTACGGCCATTTCGGGTTAGTTCTTGAATTGGCCACGACTACAGAAACTGACATATCATTCGCAGCTGCTCTATGATTATGTAGAGTCTAGTGATCTCTCGCCTCTTGACTTGGAGGCGGAGTTTGTAGTGGTCAACACCTACCCAAGAAAGATGTACACAGATCTTAGCATTACGATTCAGGAAGCAGGGCTGATGCCGAGCGCCAGCATCATTGTGGAGGAGAAGATTCCAGATGAAGAAGAATAATAATGATGAGGTTCCTTTTCCTGGTGCAGCGTGAAGGGTTTATGATTGTCTTGTGTCGACAATTAAAAGCTCTCGGTCAAAAGCTTTCACAGTAAAATTGCGGTCGTGAAATATATTACAAATGCAGCACAGTGATATTTTAACCAGCTTTTCTTTTTTTCTGCTTGTTTCCTATTGGCTTTGGACCTTTGCCATGCTTTTGTGGACCATGTTGCTTCTTCTGTGGTCCGCCCTTTCCTCCTGTCTTTGCCTTCTTTTCAGATCTCCCGGGTGTCTTTTCGCCCCCCTCAATGCCACTTTCCACCGCCGCCGTATCCGTTGGATTTTGCTTCCGTTTCTTTCCTGCCGGATTTGGTTGATGTTTGCTTTTGCCTCCCTTTGCTCCCTCTTTCTTTCCACTCCCGCCTTCGTAAGATACGGTTACAACCGGCTTTTTGCGTTGCCCCGCAGGTACATCCTCAACATCTGATTCCCAATCGCTGGCAGCGCCTGCGACATCTCCAGCCGTCATCTCATAGTCTGCATCTTTCTGAGACGCGTCGAGGCCCGCAGGCTGGGCGATGGCGATGCACGTCAGCCGGCATTTGGCGTCGTAGGATGCAAGGGGTGTCGCTTCTTTAAACGAGGGCTTTTTCACAGGCGCAATGGAGTCGGTTGAAGGAGTTGCGGTAGTATCGTCGGCAATGTTTACGTGTCTCTGGACGGTTGGAAGATCCCACACACGGATTCCGCCATCCGACGCGCACGTCACCACGACAGTTGTTTCTTTACCAGGTGATGAAGGTGATGGGATGACAATCGCGTCCAAGTCTTTGACCCGGTTACCGTGCCCGGTCGCGAATCGCATTAAACACTCCCCTTTCACATTCCATACTCCCACCGTCCTATCCTCTGCGCCAGTCACAATCACTTCCCCCTCCACTCCTTCCAGACCCACTGCCTTGCAGAAAGCAATAGAGTTCACTTTCCCGGCCCCATCAATCTTCCCCATCATCTCCCCGTCCGCCACAGTGTGAATCTGGACCACCCCGCCGTCCATCAGCACCGCATAACAAGTTCCACTCGGACTCCACAGTACTCTGTCGCCGCATTTTGGCAAGCGCATACTGTAAGCGCATATGCCTCTGACCAAATCCCAGCACTTCAACGTCCCATCCTTCCCCACGCTCAACATGACTTTCCCGGTAGGATGGATATCCGCCCAACTGACGGCTCGTTTATGACCGGTCAAAGTTTTCAACACCTCCCAGTCGCGCGTCCTAACGATGGCAACGGTCCCGTCTTCCGAGCACGTGAGCAAGTGGGTTTTTCGGAAAAAGCGAAGACATGTGATGGTGCCGTTATGGTGCATGAGAGTGCCGACTTCTCGTCGCTGTTTTAGGTCGTAGAGTTTGATGATTTCGTCTGAGGAGCCGGTTGCCAAGAAGCGCTGGGAGGTGGCGAGGGACTTTATGCAAGAAATGTGAGCGGGGTAAATGAAAGTTGGGGTGAGGGTTGGTGGGGACGCGGTGAGGTTGGCATCGATGCCGTACAGCAGGCGCTCGTATGTTCCTGCTACGATGCGAAAGGAGTCACCCGTCGCTGCGGCAGCGGGTTCAGGTGCGTTTGTGGACTCGTTTGCCATATTCTCCTGGGTATTGTTGTTGCGTTGAAGTGTGTTCTAGCAGCAACACGAAACAAAAACAAAAAACAATTCAAGCGTGTGGCTTGGCGCTCAAGCTTTATTTCTTTTTGGTCTTTGGCCGATTTTTCGGACACACACTTCCAAATTCCTTTTGTAGCAAAATGGCACGCAAGAAGGGTAGAAAGCCAAAGTCAAGTGAACCCGCCGGTCCGCAGTATGGGGACGACGACTACGACTATAGACAGGGGGCGAGCGTGAAGGCTCTCAACACCTTGGAGGACATTGGCAAGGACTCTGAAGATGAATGTGGGTTGAAAAGGCGCTCGGGACTTCAAAGGACAATAATGTAGCGTTGAATTGAGAAAGCTCATATTGATTATGATCCGTTGCATACTGTAGTTCACGAGCAGAGAGAGAGAATTGACCTCGAAGAGGACATGTTTCCTGGTCGTCGTCGGCGTGACGGTGAGGATTTGGCGTGTTTGTTTCCCGGACGACCCGTCCAATCTGACCCCTGCCGAAATTATATTTCCACAGAAGATGAAGACTCTGAGGACGAAGTATTTGGCTTGGATATAGATGACTCTGATGAAGAAGATGAGGACGAGGACGATGATGAAGACGAGCAGTTGCTGCAAAAGTTGACCCGCGACATTCGGGAGAAGGGTAGCGATGACGAGGAAGCAGACGAGGAGGATGACTTGGGTAACGGCACGCAGGGAGATTGGCGTTTGATCCTTGAATCCTGGAAATGCTGACTGGGCCGTTACAGAAGGGGATGACAAAGCGTGGGGGAGGTCTCGCAAGATGTTTTACGATGCAGACGAAGCTGATGAGGATGAGGATGGTGAGTTCGAAACTTCTGCCCTTGTGTGTCACACACTGTTCTAAGGTGGTGCATTCCTTGAATTCAGCAAAGGAAGAGGAAGCAGAAGCATTGCGCCTTCAAAAGCTCATGGCTTCGCAGATGCGCGAGGAGGACTTTATGGATGACTTTGAAGATTCGTTTGCCAAACGGGTGGCATCGGGCGAGACGGGCAAACCTGGTGCCGGTGGGGTAGCCGGAGAAGATGAGGACGACTTGGACCATCTGGCTATTTCGTCGTCCTTGCCTCTCCACCTCCTTCCATCTGCGTCAAGTACGGAAGTGGAAGTCCTTGCTCGCGGGGCAACTGGGTTGAGTGAGGAAGAGCAAATCAAAGTTGCGGAGAGCAGTATTCCGGAGGTTGTCCAGCTACTTAGGGAATTCGAAGGGCGGTGGGAGGAACTGAGAGATCGTATCGGGCCGGCGGTACGGTGGAAGTGCGGAGGGGAAGTGTCTCAAAGGGCAATGCAGTATTTGCAATTGAAATACCGTAAGTGTGGGATGTCGTCGTGTGCACTTATCCACTATCCAGCTCATATTTGTTTGGTTGCTTTTAGGTCTTCTTATTAGCTACTTGACCAATGTCTCCTTCTATATGTCATTGCGAGCACACCCTCCACCTGGGTTGGACATAAAAACGCACCCCGTGGTCGACACGCTCGTAACGTTACAGGAATTGCTCGATGAAGTGGAAACCAAAGTGGAGGGGCGAATCCCACTATCTGATGACGACGAAAGTAGCATCGATGAAGATGAGGATGGAGATGAAGCAGCGAGGAGACGAAGACGAAAAAGAAAGAGAAAGGAGAAGCGACGAAGTGTGAAGCAGGCGGCGGGTATGAGTGGGATGATGGCGGAAGTTGAGGAGATTGTGAAGAGGGCGTTGGAGGGTGCAGAAGAGCCGGAAGAGGAAACATTGGCGGAGGATGGCTTGGCTGCCGCAATGGCGGCAGATGATGTCGTCGAGCAATTACGTGCTGCAAAGAAGACTAAGAAAGCGAAGAAGGCCAAAAAGTCTGCGCAAGTCGATCTGCCACCTTCCAAGGTTGAACCTTTGGAAAAAACGAGAAGTCGGTTTACCGCGGCGGATCTCGAAATACCAGAGATAGAATATAGACCCATTGCCAATGGCAAATCAAAAAAGAAGAAGGCAAAGAAGGCAGCAGAGGAAGATGACTTCGGGGAGGAGGATGGGTTGGATGAAGCGGATTTGCAGGACAAGTTGGAGAGGAAGCGTAGTCTCAAATTCCACGTTACCCGCGTTGATCAGGTAATTTTAAGGGTTTTGAGATTCCAAAGTTTGCGGAGTCTCTTTGGCTGACGATTATTTCCCCTTGAAGGCTGTGGCTCGTCGCCAAAGAAACGCCGCTAGTTTTGGTGATGACGATATCCCGTACCGTGACCGAAACGGTAAAGTCATCAAACCAGAGAAAGTCGAGAAGCCCGCAAAAGCTGCGGCCGAACCTGAGCCAATGGCCCTTGACAACCACGACGAGTCTGGATTGGATTATGAGGCGATTGCTGCCGAGTTGGCCAAAGAGGATGAGAAGGCTGCCAAACGGAAGAGGGGTAGGGAAGATGATGATTACGGGGAAGATTTGGACGATGGGCAGGGGGATGGTGAAGGGTTTGAAGATGGCGATGCGGACCTTGATCTTGAGGATCCTCTCGCGTTTTATGAGGCTGTGACCAAGAAGAAGAAAGCAAAGGAGGAGATGAAGAAGCAGGAAATCGCAGCTTTCAAGGCCGCTCAAACGGAGAAAAACAACAGGTGTGTATCATTTGTCTATTCCATCCATTTCTTTGACGTGCGGGACTCAAACATATACTCCGTTTCGCAATCCCCCAGTGCATACGACGAAAACGATTTTACAGATGGTGCGAAACGCGGCGCCTCCTGGCAAATCCTCGCCAACAAAGGTCTCACTCCGCACAGACCCAAGAAGCAACGCAACGCTCGTGTCAAAAAGAGGGAAAAGTACGAAAAGGCCAAGAAGCGGTTGTCGAGTTTCAGGGCGGTGGCGGTGGACAAGAGCAAGGTCGGAGCGTATGGAGGAGAGGCGACGGGTATCAAGAAGAATATTTCGAAGAGTGTGCGGTTTTAATTTTAATAAAGAGAAGATTGGTGTTGGCGGATTGGAGCACGAAACAGGCGAACAACTGCATGGTCTCTACTGTGGTGTAAGCTGGGAGGTCCTCCTCAAATTGCTGGCAATAGCGAAAGAAGTATGCATCATGTACTGCATCTTTTGGCTACTGATCATGTTGGCTTTCAGGTTTGATGGCGGGAATGGGTATGTGCAAGACGTTGTCTGGGGGGAGAGGGGGAGCTGAGAACAGTGGTGAGTGGGCCTGTCACTGAACTGTCTTTGCGCCGAAGTCGGCCACATTTCGGATTTTCGTTGGGGTTCGTGATTGGATGGTGCAAGAAACTATCTACCATTGAAAAAGCGAAAAAAACGCCGATAAAGATTTCATGCAACCGCTGTTTCCTGCTACGACTACGCCTATTGCATGTAAGCCCCTCCCCCTTCGTCCTGACGACGGACATCTGCATCTTTCGTTTTCCAAAAACCTCATCTCCATCTTTCGTTTTCCAAAAAGCTCATCTGCATCTTTCGTTTTCCAAGCGATTTTGCAATCGTTTCTTTCCACGCGCAGCACAAAGAAGTTCCCTTCCCATCAATCAGCTGCTTCCGACAACAGACCGACCACGTCCAGGTGTCCGTTTCGTGCTGCCAAACGCAAAGCTTTGCCGCCTTGGGCATGCACATCCGCATCTTTCTCCAACAACAGACGGACCACGTCTAGGTGTCCGTTTCGGGCTGCCGAACACAAAGCTTTGTCGTCCTGGGCATGCACATCCGCATCTTTCTCCAACAGCAGATGGACCACGTCCAGGTGTCCGTTTCGTGCTGCCAAACGCAAAGCTTTGTTGCCTTGGGCATGCACATCCGCTCCCTTCTCCAACAACAGACGGACCACGTCCAGGTGTCCGTGTGCAGCCCAACGCAACGCGTCGTCGCCGCGGGCACGCACATCCGCACCTTTCTCCAACAACAGACGGACCACGTCTAGGTGTCCGGCATGTGCTGCAAAACGCAAAGCTTCGTCGCCTTGGGCATGCACATCCGCCCCCTTCTCCAACAACAGACGGACCACGTCCAGGTGTCCGTGTGCCGCCCAACGCAAAGCATCGTCGCCGCGGGCATGCACATCCGCACCTTTCCCCAACAACAGACGGACCACTTCCACGCGTCCCATTGTCGCCGCCGAAACCAAAGCATAGTCGTTTTGCACATTCACATCCAGCCCTTTGTCCAGCAACAGTTTGACGATTTCCAGGTGTCCCCCTCCCGCTGCCTCGGAGAGGGCATCCCCGCCATAGCACTGCAGGTCCGCCCCTTTGTCCAACAACAGTCTGACAATATCCAGGTGTCCCTCTCCTGCTGCCCAACAGAGGGCATCCCCGCCATGAGCATGCAGGTCCGCCCCTTGGTCCAACAACAGTCTGACGATATCCAGGTGTCCCTCTCTTGCTGCCCAACGGAGTGCATCCCGGCCATGAGCATGCAGGTCCGCCCCTTTGTCCAACAACAGTTTGACAACACCAAGGTGTCCGTTTGAGGCTGCCGAACGTAAAGCGTGCTTGTCGTTGGCGTGCACGTTCACGCCGCCCGATTCCAAACACCACCTCACCACGTCGACATGACCCGCAGAACAAGTCGTAGCCGCCAAATAAGTGTCCTTGTCGGATTCACCATGTAATGTTTCCAGGCGCAACTGCCTCCGACGCGATGTACCTTTCTGGCTTGTGCTACAAACAGTGGGGAGTTTACCAATGGTTTTCACAAACGGTTCAATTAGGTCAATCAATGGGTGTGCAAAGAGCAAGATGAGGGGGCAAGGCGGCAGGAGCTGGCGGGTTCGACGCCAACCTACAGCCAGCCACATAGTCCGACGCGTCGGAAGCCGTACTCTATTCGCCGGTTGCAAATGCGGGTTGGTTGGCGATCACAGTCGGTTGGTCTTCTCGCATCTCACCCAGCAAGGTCAAAAAGTAAACATCAAAAGTCACCATGTTCTATTCCAAAAAAACAGCTCTTCACCCGCACCGCACATAGTGTTCATAACGACCCCGGCGCCGAACCCACAGCCCTCATACTGCCCCCTGCTTCGGGTCGGTAGCTCACCGCCTGCAGAGGCACTCCGAAGAAGCGTACAGTTGGATCACTACAATGAACATTGCGGGAGCTGTTCCTTATATACCCGCATGACTGCGCCATTTTCCAGGTGTTATGGCTTGGGCCAATGAGAGCAGGCGCATGAGGGTTGGGAAGCCTGATTTTAAAGGGTCAGAGTGTGTGTTTTTGCATGAATGCTAGAAGCATGGGTATCCCAGCGCGTCCGAATGTTTACCACCAACCAGCCATGTCGTTGGTTACATGCGATTCCTGCTCAAATTTTAGAAGTTCACAAGACTCAGTGATAGCTGTGCACACAGTAAGGCGCCTGGTGAAAACGTTTGGCTGCTTTCTACTTCAATCAAAACGCAGGTATCCAATCGAGACTAAGGCTAACGACTCACCCACGCGTCGGTGAAGTCGAACGTGTTTCCAAACTCTATCCCACGAGCGCCTATGTAAGCTAAACGGATCCGGAGTCGTACGTTATGGAAAGCTTGCTAAAGTGGTGTTGTGATGCTCGTTGTTTGAGGGGATCTGACATGTACATTGCGCATTGCTGGCCAGAAGGGGTTGAGGCAGTCATTTTGTAACTACCATTGGCGCGCATGCATGCATACCAGCCTGGGGTCAAGACTCCTCTGATTAGAAAAACTCTGGACACCAGGTTTTCGGAGAGAGTATTAGCCAACGGTGGCAGAAGCAGTATTTTTCTGCTGGGACTGACGTGGCGCCCATTTTCTACCCTGGTGGCAAGTGGGCTTTCCCCAGACTTGTAGTCTTGCACCTGTACCGAGTGGACCTCTGCTTGATACATACACTCATGGAGCATTTTTGCGGGTATGAATCACGTTTGGCTCTATTTGAAACTTCACAATGCCCATCATAGCGTATGCCGGTTGGGCAGAACTTTGGACACCATTATACCTGCGCGTGTGGACGCCATCAAAGGTTTCCAGTGCTGGTGGTGGTTATTCCGCTTGAGCCTGCAATTGGTGTGCAATTTTGACCCAACGCCAGCGTAACTGTGATCCCTCTACGAAAGGTCATCATTTTATCTACCATGAGCATCACCGCTCGCCAACATCACGCGCTTTTTCGACACGTTTTCGTTACTTCAGTTGACAACTCAGCCTCTGTCGACAAAGAGCATTGTTCTGCATTATGAAAGGTCGAACGAGCGAAAAATGCGAGAAAGTAGATCCGGAAGTGATGTAGGCGGAATAGTGTCGAGGATGCGAGTGAAACGAGGGAACCCGTGGCGCAGGCGTCCATCCCAAGCTGGAGTCCGATCGTCCGAACGAGAATCGTCGTTCTCAATTTTGTTTACACAAGAGGCCCTTCCTTTGTCCACATGGCCCAACCGGACAACGCTGAACTGGACCGTTGGGCCGACGAGGTGTTAGCTCTCTGTGGTTCCTCTCATC
The DNA here is from genome assembly GCA_027604605.1 of Borealophlyctis nickersoniae. Classification (NCBI taxonomy): domain Eukaryota; kingdom Fungi; phylum Chytridiomycota; class Chytridiomycetes; order Rhizophlyctidales; family Borealophlyctidaceae; genus Borealophlyctis; species Borealophlyctis nickersoniae. The sequence goes on along the minus strand of JADGKA010000089.1, from coordinate 3,090 downwards.
CAAGGGAACACGTAATGGCAGATCTCCGCAAAACTAGAAGCGCAGAGGCAACCATAAACAGGATATTCGATGGGCAGGTAAATAGTTGCGCAAAAACCAGTTTTAAAGGTGAAGGTGTCCACCCGCTCCGTCTCTTCTGCTGACAATTTGAAAGTTTCTGGAAGGCACGGAGCACGACCCAAGTCTATTATTATTGGCAGAACCGCTTGAGACTTTACCGGACACCGTATCATCAGCCCCTTCTCCCCCTCCTCTGCCGCCTTCCCTCTCCCACGAGTTATCCTCATTCATTAAGGTCTCTTCAACACGGTGCTTTTAAGGGCACATTGAGAGATCACCCAGCTCATTCAGGAGTGCAACAAACCCTGCAGGGTAACAACAGGTCGGACCTCGCATCAGATTCGGACACTGAGCTGCTGGATCTCAGCGGCGATGTCGTTCGTACCAAGGAAGAATTCACGTACACCGAGAGTGTGCAATTATCTGCGTCGAATGAAGGGGATCAGCGCACCAGCCGACTGCCACGGCTAGGCAGCGACATCATGCTTTCGTCGCAGACCTCTGATGTGCAATCGGTGGTTTCCATTGGCACCAGTCAGACCGATTCAATGTACGATCGTGGTGGTGCGTCACAGGAGAATCGGTTTCGCCCACAAAAAAGCTCTTTTTTTCTAGATTCACTGGGGGAGGAGTGGGATGATTCATCAGATGATGACGACATTTTGGGTATCACGCATAGTACGGCGAGTGTGGGCGGATCCAAGGAAAAATCAAAACGAGTCTTTTCGGAAAAGGGGAACGCGTCCAAGAAGGATCAAAGCATATCTCTTTTAAGCTCGGACGACGACGAAGCCGCTGTCAATACGAAAGTAAAAACGGATGGTAAAACAGGTGTCGCTCCTTCGAAACTGAAGCGGACCAGTTCAGTCCTCAGTAGCGACCTTGCCTATGATGAGCCCTCCAGTTCACAATTAAGCACCGGCAAAAGACGATCCAGCGGAGATTTGGAGGATGGGCAAGATGGACCCAAGAAAAAACGACGAACCAAAAAGACCCCGGAAGAAATTGCTGCCGCGGCTTTGGCAAAGGAGGAAGCGAAACGGGAAAAAGAGGAAGCAAAGAGGGAGAAGGAGAAGGAAAGAGAGAGACAGAAGTTACTGAAGCAGATGGAGAAAGAAGCGAAACAGGAGGAGAGAAAAAGACAAAAGGTACGCGTTTCTGCCACAATGGGATGTGGACAAACACGGATGACCTACCGTGTCTTGATTGCCTTTTGCCATATTTCAGGAAGAGAAAGAGAAACAAAAACGATTAGAAGCAGAGGAAAAAAAGGCTCTAAGGGATGCAAACAAAATCCGCATGAAAGAAGATTGCACATCGGAAATGATCGTGGACATGTCGCAAGACTTTGTAGCTGCCAATGGCGGTCCAGTCATCACCGCGCTACAAGCGTCCGGCGCAAAAGTGCAAGTCGTCTCCCTCCCCTCCCCCATTTCGCTCCGCTGGCGACGTAGAGTGACGCGAGTGTGGGACGAGACGAAAGATTGTTGGGTCGCTTGCTGTGAACGGATTGAAGAGGAGAACCACGTTCTCGTGCGGTTGGAGGGTGAGCAACTCGCGAGATTGTGTACGCAGCCGGGCGGGTTGGTACGACATTTGGCCACAATATTGGGGGCGGTTGGGAAGGAAAAGAGGGTGATTTATTTTATAGAAGGGTTGGATGGGTATTTCAAGAAGGTCAAGAAGAAGATGAGCGCGCAGTTTATGGCTCAGGCGAGGACGTTGTATGATGGTGGTGGTGGGAAGACGAGGGGTGGATGCGTCGTCATTGACGCTCCTGAACGTCATGTGGTGGAAGAGGAGCTGTTAAAGTTGCAGTTGGAAGGGGGTGGGAAGGTGTCGATTCATCATTCGAAGACGGGTGAGGAACCGGCGTCGTGGATTGCGAGTTTTACGAAACAAATTGCCATGATTCCCGAACTCAAGTGAGTTGAACTTCATCGATTCTCTGCCCAAACGCCAGCGTTTGATCGGCTGTATTTAACAACCTTTTGTCAGACACCGAAGCGAAGAAGCGTGGCAACTCAAGTTTGGCGATTCCGTGAAATCCGGATCAACATACACAGACACGTGGTCGAAAATGCTGCAAGAGCTGTCTCTGTTGACGGAAAACAAAGCGGCGGCCATCATCGAGCGGTATCCGACTCTTCGGTCATTGTATGAGGCGTACAAGCGGTGTCCGTCGGAAGAGCAGGCTCAGAAGTTGCTTGCCAATATTCAGGTGAGGTGGAACTGGCGCAGTGATACGACGCAGTAAATGTGCTGATGACTGTGGGCGTGTATGTCCGGCAGATTAACAACGGTACCAGCGTCAATCCCCGATTGCGAAATCTCGGTCCTGTTTTATCCAAGCGGGTTTACGAGTCGATGATGGTGACTGACCCGAAACATAGTTTGACTGGAGGGGAGTGAAGAAATGACCCTTGCCACCTTTTTTGGGACTTTGGGCGCCCATCATTTCTGTAAATACATTGGAGGGACACATTGCATTCATATCAATTTATGGAGAATGCACAGCGGCAAGTGAGCTACCAATCCATGGTAGCAGCACAGGGGTTCCTGAAGACCTGCGGCACGGTTGTCATACGTGTACAGTTGTCTATTTTGAGTCCATTGAAAACCCACAATGCCAACGGCGGAAAGGAAAAAACATCCTTCACCCGAACATCTTCCCAAACATCTTCTTCTCCTTCTCCCTATACACCCTCCACTTGGTCTCCAACGCCTTCTCCTCCCTCCTCAACTCAGCCCACTCTGGTCCATCCTCCCTGTACACATCGGGTTCCTTCTCCAGTATACTCCTCAAAGCCTTATAATCCCTCTCTGCGAGTTCCAAGTCACGTCCGATGCGGAGGTAGGCCTGCCCTCGTCTAAAGAGGGCTTTAATGCACTGCGGGTCGTTGGAGAGGACTTCGGTGCATTGGGATATGACGGTCGGGTAGTCGCCTAGTTTCATCTTGCAGGCGGCGTAGTTTAGGCGGGTTTGGTGCATTAGGGTTGTTAGGGCGGGGATGGGGATGCCGTTTACGG
>JADGKA010000088.1:0-42370 GCA_027604605.1 Borealophlyctis nickersoniae | reverse complement strand
GAGTATGTGTACTGGGGGGTCATGTTGATACGGGATGGGGAAGGATTCTGGGTAGCCTGTACATGAATAAATAGATAAAGAATGCACGATTCAATGATGGTGAGGAGCGAGTGAGCAAATCTGACTGGTCTGACTCTTCTGAGTCCAAGCGACACGCTGAGTGGCTCATGGCTGCGCCATCTACGGTCGGGTATCCACATATGCACACGTCCCTCCCCCTTTCTTTCACTCCTGCAGACGGTGTTTCTCTGTTTCCATTCCAGGCCCATCCTCAGCAAACACCATAAATGAAGATTCATGGGCTGGCTGAACTCGCAACAAGATAAAATCATTCGGCTGGCTCTTTTTGGTGATGAATCACACGCCTCCACGCGAGCGTACATTAACCTGTTCTTTTCAAATGAAACAACCCTCGCCTACACTGTCAGCGTCCTTGGCCCTCATTAGCATCTTCACTTTCAGCGGAAAACTACGTCCGTCAACTTCCTTGTTATTGTTGCTGGTCATATTCGATTGTGGGATCTGAGGCTTGTCCATTGTCTTTATTGGGGCTTCCCTTTTGGAAACCGAGAGGGGAGGCGCGGACGGGGTGTTTGCATCCATCTTCTCTCTTACATCACTTTAATTCTTGTTGGAGTCATCCTTCTGCGCGGAGAAAGGGGTATTGGCACATCCAAGGCTCCGGTTCAACGGTTCAACGGTTCAACGGCAGGCAGAAGGAGGTTTTGTTTTGAGGTTCGTTGTTGACAGTTGTGAATTGGGTTGGCTTCTCACCTACTGTATCACCGCTCCCCCCTCCGACTCCGGTCATCCCTCCTTCGGTCATCCCTTTCCCGATCCCTCCGGTCATCCCTCCTTCCACCCCTCCTCTCATCCCTTTCCCCATCCCGCCGTCTCCCATCCCGCTCCCGCTCGTCCCGCCGCTCATCCCGCCGATCCTCCCTGCGGTCTTCCGCCCGATCCCGTTCTCCATTCTCAACCCTCCTCTTCTTCCCCGCCTTCTCACCCTCCAGATCTCCCTCCTGCTCAAACACCAAATCGTAGTCATCCCCTCTCCCTCTGTTTGCATCATCCCGATACCGCGTTCGCTTCTCCAGGCCTTTCGAACCGCCATAGGAAGGGCCTTCATCGGCGTCGAGACCTCGGTGAATCCCACCTGTAAAACACATCATCAGAAGTGAACAAGTGAGGTGCTACAAAAGGCAAACGCAGGACAGAATGATAACTTACGAATAAAATCATTGTGCAGGCGAGATACACTCTGCGAGAAGTCGACGTGGATACGCCGATCGTCGATTAGCACATTGTCCATCTTGAAATACGCCTAATATTAATGTACAGACAGTGTTAGCACCGGAAGTGATTTCACTACTTTGGCTGGGAGGTAACGAACCTCCTCGCACGCCTCCTGCGTCTCAAATTCGATAAAAGCATAGCATAACGAATCCCCTGTCTTTTTGTCGCGGACAATCTCACAACTATATCATCAAATAAAGCGGTTGATGAGAAGATGCATCAACCAATTGCTTAACTGCAATTACACACTGACCTTAAAATTGTCCCAAACCGAGAAAAAATGAGTTCCAAATCCTCGTCTCTGGTCACCTGATTCAGCTTACAAACAAAGAGAACATTCTCAGGCGGTTTGATCTCTGCGAATGGGATGTCGCCCATCATTTCGAGTCCGATGGCGGCCGCGGCGGCTTCCTCACGTCGCCGTTGTTTTTCCAATTCTTCAGGTGGAAGGTCGGGAACGAGTTCTTCATCCTCGCCGATGCGACCGGATTTCAACATTTCTTCCGTGGGGATGGGAGAGCGGTCTGGCACCACGAGGCCTTCGGGATCGTCAAAAGGGTCGTCGAGGATGATCGTGTGTTTGATTCTAAAAGTGCTCTGTTTTAGTGACCGGTCACCCACAGATCCAAACCCCCTCAATCTCTCAACGAGTACCTGATATCTCTATACGGCCTACCATCATCATCACACAGCGCCGCATTGATCTTGTCAACCACGTCAAACCCCTCGGCAACTTTCCCAAACACCGCCTGTTTCCCATCGAGATAATCCAAGTGCCCGTCCGACAATGTGATGAAAAACTGTGATCCAGCGATGGGCAAACCAGTCTTCTCGTCTGTCCCCGTGGTAGCAAATGACACGACGCCTTTACCCTTGTGCTGCAGCTTTGGATGTATCTCCGGAGAAAAGTAGCGACGCGAATCTCCGTGAATCACACTGGAGGGAGTGAAGCAAAATTGCATAAGTTCATCAACTTCATTGCCGCAAGGAACCACAGAGCCACACCCTTCCTTGCTTACCCCCACACCGACTCCCCCCCCTTCCCAGTTCCCGTCGGGTCGCCCGTCTGAGCCATGAAGTTCTTTTGGACATTATGAAACAAGACAAAGTTGTAGTACTTGATCTTGCACAACTTTATAAAGTTTTGAGCACACCGTGGCGCTTTCTTCACTTCCAGGTCGATGACGATTTCCCCTAGCGAGGTTTCCAGCAAGACGGACATGTCGAAAACGGTGAAGGAATCGTCGAACTGGATGGAGCTCACGAGAGGTCTGGGACTGGGTTGATATGCCTGGGAAAACTGCTGAGCCACTCCAAGCACTTCAAGCACTGCGCTCCCGGCCCAAAGTGATCTTGCACATTTCATGCGAGAGTCAGCAATTGCGCTTTCGCAACAGGTCCAGGCCCACTAAATTTGAACAAAGGTGAGCTAGGTGGAGAGTGAGTGCATTCTGGTGACGTTGGGTTTTTTTTGTTTGACCTGGCCTCCTTTCCAAACCACAGCAGCACCAACCTTTTCCTGTTCCCACGCTTTCCAATTTCATCAGAAACGAAATGCGTGACATTGTGTCGATTGTCTCCGAATGCGAGCGGCTGCTGACGAACCTGGGGAGCTGCACGGAGGAAGAAGCTCGGGCAGCAGCGGCTGCTTGCCACCTCTGGCTCTCCAGCAACCAAAACCAAAAGCCAACTGTCAAGTCTGGACCGCGCATTCCTTCCAAAGCCGGTCGTGTGCCTCTGGAAATCGTCCTGTGTATCCTCCGCAATATACGCGGAGACGGGGAAGACCGGGTGGAGGTGTTACAAGATAAGAAACGTACATTACTGGCCTGTCGATTGGTGAATAGGCAGTGGCGGGAAATTGCCTGGCGCCTCTTCTGGTATCGTGTACAAGTCCCCACCGCGGACGATGCCGTTCAGAAGCTGTTGCATCCCTGGGCCGTGGAGGCACTGCACGGGATTCAAGTGAAGGCTTTGAACATCAAAGGGAATGCGAATAGACTAGGACCGTTGTTGGGTGCCCCGTCCATGTGGGGAATTCGCATCCTTACCATATGGGGTGACATCACGAGGAGTCAGCTACTTATGGTATTCGAGAATCTGCCAAACCTTATATCGCTGAAGGCATCGATTTGCAGTCACAGTGAAAACCCTGGTCAGCATACAATAAAGACGAAGGAAGAATCGTTGTGGTTAAGCCGGCAGAAAGAAGAAGATGAGATTTGGCACAGGGGGTTTGGGAATTTGAAGGCACTGGTTATCTGTCTGACAGACACCTTGGTGGCGTTGGATCTGCTGGGTAGAATGGCGGTTAGCACGGGTCTCAAGCTGGAAGCGCTTGATATCGGAATGCTCAATCGGACGATACCGGGGGAACTCGACTCGTTAATCCTCAAAATCGGGTCAAAATGCCGAAACCTTAGAAGCCTCATAGCACCGGCTAACCTTACAGTAACCTCTACCCGCTCTCTTATCCAATCGCAACTCGTGTAGCTCTCGCTGGACTCCGTCAAATGCGATGAGTTGATGGAGCATGTTATAGGAACTTGCGTCAACTTGAAGTATCTCGACATGTACAACTGTCCCGGCATTGCGAAAGCCCTCGAACACCTTGCAAGGGGACCTTTCCTGTATGGCTTAACATTTTACGAGGGCGAACAATCTCTGAACCAAGATGCGCTCCTTTCGCTTCTGGCCAAACGGGGCTCATCCCTCCGCACTTTAGCGGTTTGGCAAGCTGAGCAGGATGATTATTGGTTGCAGTCGGTTGCTAAGGCTGCTCCCAATCTGCGACAGCTTTGCATGTACCCTGACATGGGGACGAATTTCACATCAGAGGGGTTCATTTCGTTCTTCCATCTGGCCAAGAAGTTGAGGCATTTTTATATAGGCGCATCCCAATTTGGTACCGAGGTGTCAGAGGTGGCCAATGCTATGGGCATATCCTTTGGCAATGACGAATTTGTATTTCCCAACTACACTCAATCGATGGAGGATGATTGGATCGGAATGTGAAGGGGGGTGTTGGTGAGGGGCAGGAGTAACGGCAGGGAAGCATGACGGGAAGGGGGCCGACGGGCGAAAGATCAGAACCATATCGCAGGCGTGGCTGTTTAGGATACGCAGAATTGGATTCCCTTTGCATCGGCGATTAAGAAATCGCCTTACCCCATTTATTCGTGGATTGTGTTTCTCGACTTTTGTTTTCTTGCAATCCCATTCGTGTGTCCTCCGTTTCTGTCGCTTGCGGCAAATGTCCGTGGTCTATGGTGTGTGGTCGGCATTGTCTTCGCGTTCTGTGTGGATGCGAAACGAGACTTAAATCCTTTGTTGTGCTAATGTTTACGCCAAAAATTGAACGGTGCCAGTCGTCGTCCTGCTTTCTGCGCATTTCTTGCTGCCACTGCAGACCAGCAGCGTGCAGCTCAGAGATAATCATATGCTGGTTGACAATCCCAGTTAAGTCATTTTGATTCCAGTGTTTTCGCGTTTGCCTACCTGCAGCGGTCCTCCCGTTGCACGTCTGCCGCCCACAAATCTGTAATCCAATCGGTGGCGAAAGCACCTACGTCATCCGCGCGCCCGTTTCCGGTCCTGGATGTGGCAGAGCGCGCTATTTGAACTGAAAGATCCAGTCTAGAAGGCAATCCCTGCCAAACCTGCAGTTGTGTTCCGAAGTTAAAAAGAAATCGTGGATTTGAAGTTGCAATGGGGTAGGTTTTTGTGCGTCTCGGCACTTTTTTTGAAAAGCAGGGCAGTTTATGTTGGGAGGGATGCCATGGAGGGTTTCGCCGTATTGTCTGAAGTAAGTTTGTTTCTCGGGCTCGGGCGAATTGCGCGGTCGAGGTTCGGTGGAAGTTCGCTATTGTGTTTCAATCAATCTGTACATGTTTTTCCAATGTCCCGTGCTCCTCTTCGCGCATGAAATTGTGTTGAGTGTTTATGTTTTCATTTTCCAATCTGTCGCTCCAATAATGCGTCCCCTTTTCGTTTCTTCTGAGTTTACTGCAGAGACGCGGAATAACACCTGTGTACTATCCTCCAATGTAAGCAAAGGTTCCTCGTCGGCGATGGGTCTCGGCATATAAAGGCGAACTGCCTGGGCAATCAGAATGGCCCTGCTTCAAATAAGTGTCAGACATATTGCGTCCTTGGATCTTCTATCCTGTTTGTGGCTGGTTCAAATCACATAAGCGTGCTGGGAGTCTCTCGCTCGTGGTTTCTCACAGAAACGCTCATCGTCTTCTTCATTTTCTCGCGATGTCTTTCCTTAGACTTTTCCCAACGTCGCGTTCTGTCAGCTTGCGGTTAGATTCTCGATGGTACACGCAGTCAACCACCGTCTCTACCGGAGAGAACGGCACACCCACGGCAGGAAGGGATGAAATGAATTACGAGGGAGCGGTTTTGACATCGCTGGGTAGACGGAATTATGAGAAACTTGTGTCTTGGTTTGGTGCTCCGGTGCTGGTGCGATCCAGATCGTGCTTCACTTGTAAGGTAACACTGGATTGGAGAGTCAACGGGTACTTGAGAAGGCCTCGAAAAGATGGGACCACCGTCCATTACGAAGATCAGTGCCAAAAATGCAGCTCTTTGCGTGCGCATCAAGTAAGGGGTCACACATCGCGATCTCTTGTGAGCCATGACAATCTCATCATCAGCAGCACGTTGAGGGAGCAAAAGCTGGGGTGCACTGTTTTGGATGCTCGCAGACGAACGACTTGATTAAAATTGGCAAATACTGGGGATGCGCAAAACATTTTGCAGCACGGAAAATAGCCCAAATAAAGGTACATAAATTTGTGCCGCTCAGTAGATGGCGCCGCTCAACCATGGATCATGCCATTAGCGTGCAGCACTGTCCAAAGATGGCAAGAAATGCTACCGTTGCCCCGAAACTGAGGGACTTGCAATGTACAGTGGTCTCTCTTTCTGTTCCCGCCACCGTGAGAATGAAAAGGCTCGGGTCAAACAGGTATTTACCAGTGGTATGTGATCAGCGATTGCTTTTTCATCTATGTTACATATATCAGATCTGGAATCTGGCAAAGGCTGGTGAGCGATGTCACACGTGCAAAAGAACCGATAACTTGTCAAAGTATAGTGGAGCATCATACTGCCCAAAGCATGTAAACGTCAAAATTGCTGACGACAAGAAGGTAAATCAAATACCATGTCTCTTGAAAGGATTCATGATCTGAACAAGGATGGCGTGCAATGGTGAAGTACAACGAAAAGCGCTGGACCCATCTCAAACAGCAACCGAAGCCTACCAGATCAATCTCCTCATTTGTTTCCAAACATAGCCTTTCCTTGATCCAGCACCTCCCCATGAAGGAGTTCCTCTTGTGCAACACGTATATCGTGATGGACTCTGAGTTGATGCCAGGTCGCCCATGTGGATCTTGTGCCTGGATAGATGTGGGTGAAGTTTACGCAATTCTGGTTCACAAAGGAAAGGTGATGAAGGAGCTATACTGGAATCAAGAAAAATGCAAGGGTGAGATTGAAGTGCTGCAAAGAGAATGGGATGAATTTTGCCAATGTAAGTTCGGTACACGTTGCCCGAAGCGTATTCAACCTCTCAGAATCCCGTAGCGTCAGCTGTGGTGTGGTACTATGCAAGCAATCGTTGCGATTACCATCGAATGTCTTCTCTGTTCGACGGCAACTTGAGCTGTAGATGGATGGACGCCGTACATGGCATTTCGAGGCACATTCTTGGAACGGACTTTGCGGCAATGGACAGGCCATACGTGCGCAGTCGTCAACTGAAACACATACAAGAAGCGCTGATTTTCCCCAGAGAGACGCCGTTGTTTGAGGGGAAGTTGGACTTGGGCCCAAACCCTCGCAAAGTGAAACAAAACGTCAAGACGCTTTGGCATTTGGTGCTTCTGGGGAAGTATATAGTCGAGCAGAGTGCCAAAAGGAATAGGATGCTGGCCACCGGCGGCGACGAGGAATCTGGCGAGGGAGGGTCGCCTCAGTGCGTGCAGGGCGGGGTTGTCGTGCAGGACGGAGTTCTTCGGGTGCAAAGTGGGTTGCTGTGACGAGTTTAAATGAGTTCCATGAAGACGAGGTTGCAAGCGAGATACGCAAAGAGTTCGAATCAAAGGCTTCCGTGTATTGTACGAGGAAAAAGCTCACCACAACCAGTGAAAACCCGTGCCCCCATCCCCACAGCGCACGAGACAGGAAGGGACGTTTCCGTTGCCAATCGAATCTTTATTGAAAATAGTGGGTGTGAACGCTTTTTATTTCACACTCCTCTCCACCAGTTAAAAACCGTAACTCAACATAAGTACAAAACAAGCGTTCCAAACCATACCACATACTTCTTCACGCGGGTAAAACCTTTTTTTTGTGTGCGTCCCTTCCTCTTGTTTCCCTCCCTGCCTGGTGTGAGAACCGCAAAAAATGCAAAGCGGAGGAACGTTTGCGTTGGCCATCGCCATTCCGCTAAAGCAAACAAAAACCACTGAAGATCTGCCTTCATTTTCCTGCTTGCCCGCGTTACTATCTAAACCCTTCCTACCCAATAATCACACAGTCGTCATCACTATTTCCTTTCTCCTCCGCAGTCGCGCTTTTCCTTTTGACAGCAACCACGGGAGACGACCGCCTCCTATCGTCAGCAGACAGGGACCGGCGGTGTTTATATCGTCTGACATCTGGGCACGAACTGCGACTCGACTCTGACACACTCCTTGTGAGGGACAGACTCCTCGCCGGTGTAGAATCGACGTACTCGCTATCGGTCACATCGATGTAGAGTGCAATGTATTGCGGAACTGTGAGGCCTTTCTTGCTGCAAAGGATAGGTGGGAGCGGTTCAGTTCGTTGAAAAATGGCAAGTGTCGGTTCGCGCAGCAGAACCTTGCAGTGCGTTTAAGCGGTCCCGTCGGAGCTTTTCCTTCGTTGATTCGACAGAAACTGCAGTTGCATTTACCAGGGCCGCGACATCTAATTTTTCGGGACGTGATACATTATCCACCCGTCATTTAGCAGGAAAAGAGCGCAGGAGACATTGCACTCACCTTGGACACACCCAATCCGCTTCATGCAACTCCTGATACAATTTATTCGCGGGATCTTTCATTGCTATATCCCACGCCGGGCCTCGACCGTTATGCAGATACCGGTTCTGTTGATGCCGAAAATGTGTAAGCGGCTGATACTCGCCAGTCAGCAGTAGGGAGACGTACATAATAGCACTTCAAATCAAACATGATTGGGCATGCACGGCAGCAAATCTAAACTCATGAATTTGGTTAAGATCGTTCAATGTTGTTGCGGAGTTGCCTGCCCACCTTGTACGTCAGATCCTTCTGGCGGCACTGATGACAGCTATTAACGTCCTCCCCTTTATCGGGGTTACGGTTCCAGCGCTTCTTGGTTGGTTTATTATTTCCCCCCTAAAAATATGTCGGAGCGTAAACGATCGAGCCTGTGATATTAGGGCAACCCGCATCTCTTACATCGCCCCTCGGCCGCCCTCTGGACCGTCTCCGCCGTTTCGTATTGGGCGCATCCACTTCGGAAGCGTGATAATTGTCATCTGATGACCGGCTGTCAGACTGCAAAGGTGGAGGTAGTGGAGGAGGGCTGGACGCGAACGGATCAGGGTTTCGGCGGCTGGCCACTCGAGACATCAGTATTTCCTCCGGTGAGATGGTGTCCACGGCGACTGGATGACTGGTGCGCGACGAACGAGTGGAAACTCCTGTCCCTTAAAGCATTCGAGAATACGTTATCCTTCACCCGTCCCCATCGCCACATCATTTAACCATCCCTCACCTGCCACCGCCCTTCCACTAGCCCCACTTTTAACACACTCAAGTTCACTCTGCAACTCCTTAATACGCCGTAAGAACGCCATTTCCCTCGCGTTATGATGTTGCGACAACTTCAACCCGCATAAATCTTGCGCTTTGAAGAACCCGAGCTCCTTCCCGTCTTTCCGTAAGGCGGATCGTGAGACGGAAAATGAGAGAACTGGACGAGTGTGGGTAAAAACTTGCCTGCCGTTCTCACTTCGTACACCCACTACGGTTTCGGAGGATACCCGTCCATAGTGGAGGGGAAATCATTGGTGAGAAAGAAAAAGAAAGGTTTTCAAGTTGAAGTCTTTTTGTGCAGCAATGTAGCACTCGTTACAAAGGACAGCAGCTCAATGATCTTTCGGGTCTTGGGGGGGCACTTTGCAAAGCGTCTTCCATCAAAGTTTCCCCAGCATTCATCCACGTCGTCCACAAGCAGGAGCCCCGCCCAACCATCGGTCTCCTCTTACCTTCGGTCCATATGGAGCAACGCATGACTCGACAACGTAGTCTGGATATTTGAGCAGTTCGCGGTTGGCCATCATGTTCAAAAGTATCGGAGTTGCGCTGAAGAAGCTAGAATACGGTACCTTTTGCGCAGCATTTGGATACCGTGGTCATTGCGGATACCAGAACCCTTGTTATGCAATGTTATGCCATCTGTTCGATGTGTTGTCGAAATTCAATCATCAACAAGTCGTGTGAATGATTTGTATTGTGCTTATTTTGAAAAAAAAGGATTCTATGAAAGATAAAACAGTCCGCAGTTCCCCGTCCGATGCTGTAAATCCCCGCCCAACCCTCACAAATGCTGATTTGCTTCAGAAACTCCTACACTAATTTCACTCCGACCTCCCACACACCAACGCCAACAACGCCATCCTCACATACAACCCATACCGCATTTGCCTAAAGTATGCCGCCCGTTGATCGAAGTCAACCTCGGGATCAATTTCATTCACCCTAGGCAACGGGTGCATCACAATCATGTGCTGCTTGGCGCGCAGTAACACCTTGTTGGTGATGATGTAGCTATTCTTCACAGCTTCGTACTCTTCAGGATCGTTGAAGCGCTCCCTTTGAATCCGCGTCACGTACAGAACGTCCGTGGTGGCAATCACGTCCTCGAGACTCGTGTATTCTGATTGTTGGACCCCAAGCTTTGTGATTTCGGATTTAATGTGGTCGGGCATGCGGAGGGAGGGTGGGGAAACGTAGTTGATTTTGACGTCGTATTGGGAGAGAAGTTTGACAAGGGAATGGACCGTGCGGCCGTTCTTCAGGTCACCGACCATGGTGATGGTCAAACCATTGACCGTGCCCAGTTCTTCACGGATGGTGAAGGTGTCGAGGAAGGCCTGAGTGGGATGCTCGCCAATACCGTCACCGGCATTGATAACAGGCACAGGAGAATGTTTGGCTCCCACTTCAGCGCTTCCGGGGTCGGGATGGCGCATAACAATTACGTCGCCGTAGCATGACAATGTGCGGACTGAAAATGAATTCCGTTAGACCTCATCATTTCAAGGCAAGAAAGAAATACAATGAAACTCACCAGTGTCACCCAAGCTCTCTCCCTTGGTGATTGAGCTGGTAATCTGGTTGATGCTGACAACGGATCCACCCAATCGCAACATAGCCGTCTCGAATGACGAAGATGTGCGAGTAGACGCCTCCCAGAAGGCGGAGCACATCACTTTCCCAGTGAGCAAGTTCACAGACCCTTGCCGCTCCACGAGGGTGCGCATCTCTTGCGCGACACCAAAGAGGGCGTGCAAGTCGTTGCGCGAGAATTGTTTGACAGAAAGAATGTGCTTTTGATAGAAGGGTGAGCGCGACAGCGAGGCAGCAGCCGAGCTACTTAGATGAATTGTACATCAATCAGCAGGGGTGCACAACAAGGGCACTAACCACTTTCTTGAAAGCCAACACGTACCTTGGAAGGTAATCAGAAATGTACTGACTGCTCGAAATGTTGATACTCTGCCTCAAGGTCCTCTGCAACGCTTTACTCAAGGTGGGCACCAATTCTCCTTTAGAGGCACCATCCAACTCCTCTCCCGTTTCCTTGACATTGCTCAAGCTCGGTCCACGCATCAAATTACCCAGACCGCTGTCTGCCACACTGGGGCTCCGCGCGGCCAAGTCGGTGGAAATGTCCCGCCGACGGGGACTTTTAGGCTCCCTGCCGTCGAGGAGGGGTGTGGCGGGCACAAGCGTGGATCGGCGTGGGGTTTGGGGAATGGCGGATGTGAGGATACGGACAAGGCCGGTCACATCACGGCCTGATGCGTCACCAAAGAAGGTGCCATCGAGGTAGACAGTTTGCCCACGGAGTACGACCCTGTGGAGGCAACCGCGAAGGACCTTGCCGGCAAAGGGGCTCCATTGAGCTCCGGACGGGCGGATGACTTGTTTCCGGTCAACTTCCACCTGGATTTTATCATTTAGACTTCACATTTCAATGCAAAACAACTAAGCATTCAATCCTCACCTCGATGTAAGTATCAGGTTGCTCGGGCAAATCAAAGATCCGCCTGGGGTTGTCATAGAATCGTGTCTTCACATCCTCCATAGTCAACTTCCCCTCATGCACAGCAGTAAGCAGCAGGGGCAATGCTTCATCCAACCCTACACCCGCCGAAACCTTCTCGCCTTCCTTCGCCTTCTCCTGACCAATGCGTGCAGGCACGGTCCCAACGGAGAAGCAGTCAATTATATCCAAGTTCTCCCACAATGCTTCCACATCCGCTTTGGTACCCAACGCTGAGCCGTTGACCGTAGCGCCATCAACCTCTGCATCATCGCTGGCCAAAAACAGGTTGTGAACGCAAACATCGCAGGTGACATCCACGCCCTTCTCTTTGCTGAGCCTGATCAACGCAATGTCGTTGGCAGACTTGACGCCGGTAACGTGCACAGTTCTTCCATGCAGGTTGGCCAAAAACAGCACGGAGGCCAAATCGGTTTCCTCGGCGCGCACAACGATGGTGCTGTCAGCTGGCCACTGGCGCATGTGCGCCACCAAATCCTTGACGCTCTTCATCCCGTCGCCTCCGAAATCGATGAAGAGATTTGTGGCGTCTTGCGTAACGCTCGATAAACGATCAGCGTTGTCCACCGTAGCGGCGACCGAGAGTGAGTAATCACAGAAAGCGTTGGAACGGCAGTTGGCTTGCGCGATGGTGACAGTGCGTTTATCTTGCACCATCTCGGTACCAATCGGCATGTTGCAAACCAAGGTGAACCCACCCGCCGCAGCCGCCTTGCTGATTTCCGCGAACTCTTTGCTGTCAGAAGTCGCAATACCCGCAAAGTAGTTCTGTACATTGATGAAGCCAGGCAACATCACCGTACGGTGAGAGGTTTGGTAATCGTTGGTCGACACCTCAAAGTCGGTGGTGCGACTCAATGCCTCCACAAACAATTTGGCGCACTTGATGTTGGTGATCAACGGAACGGCAAAGTCAACGGCCATACGACGCGAGCGGTATCCGCGTGACATGTAACTCGCGGGACGCCTGAAGCGGTTCTTCGAAGGCAAGTTGATGTAAAGGTCGATCAGGTTGTTGGCAAGATGTTGCGTCAAACTGTATTGGAACCGTTGCTCCGACATGTTCTCCTCGTCCTCAAGCGATTCAAGGTACTTGACAGGAATGTTGTGTTCCTGGATGAAGTCTGCCGTACCCGCCGTTGCGAACAAGTTGTAGCCCAACTGATGCAGTTTCTGCACCGAGCCCAAGAATTCCATCTTCTCCTTGAAGGATCCAATGGACAGGAGCACGTTCTTCTTGGGTAACTGGAAGCCGGTCGCAAGAAGCGCCTTGATGTAAGCCTCGTACTTGTCCTTCCCAAAGCAAGCAACTTCACCAGTCGACGCCATCTCAACACCCAAAATCGGATCCGCACCAGACAACCGACTGAAACTGAATTGCGGCACCTTGACAGCCACATAGTCCTTGCGCTCCTCAATCTTGGGGTACGCTTCATATTGCTCGCCCACCATGGCCTTGGTGGCCATCTCCACCAGGTCCACTCCCAATACCTTCGACACGAAGGGGAAGGACCGCGACGCCCGAACGTTACATTCGATGACCTTGATCTCGTTGTTCTTGGCAATGAACTGGATGTTGAGCGGACCCGTAATGTTCAGGGCGTTGGCGATTTTGCGTGTAGCGCTCTCGATCTTGCGAACCGTCTCCGGTTCCAAGTCTTGAGGTGGCAACACCAGTGTAGCATCTCCAGAGTGCACACCGGCATTTTCGACGTGCTCGGTAATGACATGCATCACGAGCTTTCCTCCGTGCGCAACAGCATCCATTTCAATCTCCTTCGCCTCTTCAATGAACTTGGAGATGACGACAGGGTAGTCGCGTGACACGTTGACCGCAAGCTCAAGGTAACTTTTCAAATCGTTGTGCGAGTACACGACGTTCATGGCCGCGCCAGACAAGACGTAGGACGGCCGAACAAGGACAGGGTAGTCCACCTTTTCACAGAACGCGGCGGCTTCTTCGATGGAAGTAAGTTCCTTCCAAAGCGGTTGGTCAACGCCGATCTTGTCAAGCATACGCGAGAATTTGTAACGGTTCTCAGCGTTGTCAATCATCTCGGGAGACGTTCCGAGAATCTTGACGTTCTCGCGTTGAAGCGGCAAGGCAATATTGTTGGGCGTCTGTCCACCCATGGAGACGATCACACCCTCCGAGTTTTCAACCTCGTAGATGTCAAGCACACGCTCCAGGGTTAACGTCTCAAAGTAAAGACGGTCTGCTTCGTCATAATCGGTGGACACGGTTTCGGGGTTGTAGTTGATCATGACGGTTTTGAC
Source organism: Borealophlyctis nickersoniae (assembly GCA_027604605.1). NCBI lineage: Eukaryota > Fungi > Chytridiomycota > Chytridiomycetes > Rhizophlyctidales > Borealophlyctidaceae > Borealophlyctis > Borealophlyctis nickersoniae. The sequence goes on along the minus strand of JADGKA010000088.1, from coordinate 28,417 downwards.
GCCGGTTTCGCGGAGGGTCCGAATGCAGCGGACCGCGCACCAATCGAATTCCACACTACTTCCGATGCGGTAAACGCCGCTGCCAAGAACGATAACACCCTTATCCGTGAATTGGACGTCGTGTTCGGCCGCGTTGTAGGTCATGTACAAGTAGTTGGTGTAGCAAGGGAACTCGGCAGCAACTGTGGTGGTGACGTCAATTAGCGGGTGTGTCAATTATTTTAGATGTAAAAATGTTGACAACTCACCAGTATCAATCTGCTTCACAAACGGCGTGATACCGCGATCCGTACGCAACTTTCGTACGGCCAACTCCGTGGTGGCCAACGCCTTGGCAATTTGACGATCTGAGAACCCAATCTGCTTGGCAAAACGCAGCACTTCACCAGGAAGAGTTTGAGGCGTGAATGTCCTAGATCACCGTGGTATTAGCTTCCTGGTAAAAGAGCTGCACCAAAAGTCATGGTACTCACGCAATACTCTTATCCAAATCCACAATGTTCTTCAACTTGTTCAAGAACCAACGATCAATCTTCGTCAATTCCCAAATCCGCTCGACCGTGTAGCCCTTGTGCAAAGCATTCGCAATGGCAAAGAGACGTTGGTCGGAGGGATGTTTGAGTTCGTCGTCAATGGAGTCGTTATCCACGTATTCGTTCTGGAAGGAGCAATCGTCTGAGGGTCAAGTCATAATGGCCAGAGATCCAAAAATTTCTCACCTCCGAGAATCCAATGAAGTTGTATTCGACAGCTCTGATAGCTTTCTGAATCGTCTCCTCAAAGTTTCTACCAATGGCCATCACCTCTCCCACACTCTTCATGGAAGAGCTGATTTTCGTGCTCACGCGCGTGAACTTCTTCAAGTCCCACCGGGGAATCTTGACAACGCAGTAGTCCAAGGAGGGTTCAAAGCAGGCAATGGTTTTGCGGGTCACGTTGTTTTTGACTTCCGTGAGCGGGATGCCAAGACCAAGTTTTGCTGCAACGAAAGCCTGCCAATGGAAAATGCATTAGGAATGTCTCGCGCTGGGAACCAGCACGAAACCCCGCAGAGATATACTCACCAATGGGTAGCCGGTGGCCTTACTCGCCAACGCCGAACTCCTCGACAATCTGGCATTGACCTCGATAATGCAGTATTCTTTGCTGTTGGGGTTCAGCGCGTACTGGATGTTACACTCTCCAATGACACCCAAGTGGCGAATCACATTCACGGCAGTGCGACGGAGCATCATGTAATCTTCGTCAGAGAGAGTTTGAGATGGAGCAACGACGATGGAGTCCCCGGTGTGAATACCAAGAGGGTCAAAGTTCTGAGAACAACAATCTGGTCAGTAACGAGCGAACACAAACGAGGCAATCGGAAACTCACCTCCATGTTGCAGACGGTAATACAGTTATCCATAGCATCTCTCACAACTTCATACTCGATCTCCTTCCAGCCCTTCATACTTTTCTCAACAAGGACCTGCGGTGACGTGGCAAAAGCCTTTGTACATAACTCGATGAGTTCTTTCTCATCGTTGGCGAACCCGGACCCCAACCCTCCCAGCGCGTAAGCCGCGCGGACGATGAGGGGGTATCCGATCTCGCGACCGGCCGTGACTGCTTCCTGGATCGAGGTGGCAGAGGAGGAGCGGGCGCACTTTTCACCGATCTGGGCCATGTGCTGGGCGAACAGTTCACGGTCCTCGGTGATTTCGATGGTGTCAATTGGAGTGCCGAGGACTTTAACGCCAAGTCCGGCAAACTCGTTCTTCAGCTTTACACCGACGTTGAGGGCGGTCTGGCCACCAAACGTGCAGTAAATGCCTGGTGAAGACGTTCAGATATTCAGCTTCTTTCCTGGTCAAGAATTGCGCAAAAACCTTACCATCTGGCTTCTCGTGCTTGATAACCTTGCGAACGAAGTCGGGCGTAACCGGGAGGAAATACACTTTGTCGGCCAGACCCTTGGAGGTTTGGATGGTCGCAATGTTGGGGTTTATGAGAATAGTGTAGATGTTTTCCTCCTTCAAAGCTTTGATTGCCTATCGGAAGATGATTGAGTTAGTATCTTTTCACAACTTCTCATGACCGCTATCGAAATATGATTTTTACCTGGGAGCCAGAGTAGTCGAACTCTCCGGCTTGTCCAATTGACAACCCTCCAGATCCCAAAATCAAAACCTTGCGCGGGTGTACGCGTTCCACTGCAGGCGGTTTCGGCTCTTTCGGCAGCGGCACAAGTTTTCCCGCGGCCTTGCATTCCTTCATTGAAGCAATAAACCGATCAAAGAGGTATTCCGTGTCCCATGGTCCAGGAGTGGACTCCGGGTGGAACTGAACGCTGAAGTAGGGCAACTCTCGGTTGATGATACCCTCGTTCGAGCCGTCATTGGCGTTGACGAAGTACTCTTCCCACCCTTTGGTGAGAGTTGACACGTCTACAGCGTACCCGTGGTTTTGAGAGGTGATGTAGCACCGGCCAGTGTCCATGTCAGTGCAGGGAATGTTGTGACCACGGTTACCGAAGAGCATCTTTTTGGTGTTTGCGCCGGAGGCCAGTGCCATCAATTGATGTCCAAGACAGATGCCGAAAACTGGACGATCCTTAAGCTCGAGCTGCTTTCGGAGGCGCTCAATGGTAGTTTTAACCGTCGTCGGGTCACCAGGACCGTTACTGATGAAGATACCGTCGTGATCCCGGTCCGCGATGAAGTCGTAGTCCCACGGTACAACCTTCACCTCCACCCCGCGCTTCACGAAACAACGAACTTGGTTGTTCTTCATTCCCACATCGACCGCCAACACCCTCAACACCTTTCCATCCGGCCCACGAATCGCCTTGCTCTCGTCGGCAGGATACAGTTTGGGCTCCTTGACGGAGACCTCCGCCACCAGGTTGCGAGTGTTGGGGTCGTGCCATTCGACGTCCGCGTATTGCTGGAGCCATGGCTTTGTGGGATCCGACACCACATCCGAACCCTTTCCAGCGTTTCCCACCACTGATTTTGGGAACAGAATCCTTGCAAGCATTGAACCCTTCGTTCTAATCTTCTTCGTCAAAGCGCGAGTATCAAGCGCATACAATGCGGGGACCCCGCTTTCCTTCAGCCACTGAGACAATGAGGAAGTGGCAAGGTAATGCGACACATCGTGTGAGTAGTGCGCAACGATGAGTCCGGCAACGTGAATTTGTCCAGCTTCAAAGTAGCGCTGGATGTCCTTGAGGGATGTCTCAAATTCCTCCCGGGATGGGACACCGTAGTTCCCCACCAGGGGGAAGGTGAGGACCAAGATCTGTCCACGGTAGGAGGGATCCGTCAAGGACTCGGGGTACCCAACCATACCTGTCATGTTAGGGGATGACAATGGTTGGAATGATATGCAAAGTCACTTCCCCATAACATGAACATGATTGGACGAAGACTAACCAGTCTGAAAAACACACTCTCCCGCAATACTCTTGGTTTCAGCCCCGAAGGAGAAACCCTCATAAGCGGATCCATCGTTAAGCAAAAGCGTAGCAACCGTGGGATTGGTTCCCGCAGGGGGGCTGGTGATTGGCGGGTATGGACCCGTTCGAGGTGGTGAGACGGGACGAGCGGGAGCGTTAGCAACCGCAGCCGTCACACTGGCTGGAGGAGAAGGAGCGCCCGTAGGGTCGACCATTATGCGAAATTAAATAGAAACTGCAGAAGACCAAGGCAGCGCAGAGAGCACAGAGTGAGAATCTCGTTCGCTGGCCAATTCCCTCCCAAGTTCGGTCACGTTCCGACGTCTCACCACTAATGAGAACCACGACAACCAGACCGACGGTGGGCGGAAAGTTTGGTGCGTGGAGTGCGTGCGAAACGAAGTAGGACGCTTGTGGAGATGACGTGCCCCCCGTTGTTGATATGGTTTTAAATTAGGATGCTAGCTGGACTTCTCTTGCGGGAAGTTGGCCAGAAAGAAAAACTCGCGTCCGAACCTCGTCAAAAAGAAAAATACGTCCGAACCGTGCTGTTATGCTGAAATTATGCACTGTTATGCCATCCGCTTATGCTCCGCTCTCTCCGCCCTCTCACCTTCCCGCCTTCACCTCCATCTCCATGCCTCCATCAACCTCCCGACCTTCCAGACACGGCTCTCTGAACACGCTCGCAACACCGTCAAAACCTCCAGCTTCTCCTACGCGTCAGCAAAGCGGGTATGCCGACTCGTTTCTCGCCCCGACTCAGGCGGAGGACCTTTCCCTCGAGGATCTGCGGCGGCTGACGGACGTGGAGGAGATACAACGACACCTGAGGCGACTGAACGAAGTGGAAACAACTCTGGATTTGGATTTGGATGGGATATTAAGAGATAGGAAGGAGTTGGAGAAGGAGTTGGATACTTTGGACGTTTTGAGGTGTGTGACTGTGAGGAGAGGTGGACAGAGCGAGGGATTCGAGTTGACGCTAAGGGGATCACGGAGGGATGTATTGGGAATACTTTTGATAATAGAGTTTTCGATGACTGTATATCCTCTTTGAGTTTGGGAATCTGGATTGAACGTGAAGAACTGGGCGACCATTTGATGTTGTTAAAGGCAACCCATGTTGATGCGGTCCTTTGTCCACATAGACCACAAATCGGGATCCTCAGACATGATGCAAACTCGCTCGTTGTTGCCATTTCAGATACTTCGAAATTGGCAGAACGTATCAGCGACAAAGTCCGTCAATTGGATTTGGAACAAGTAATTACCCCCATCTCTTCACACAAGACATGCCGCCTTGCGTTTTGACTGGTTTCCGTTTGAGTAGTCTCGCGTAAAAGATACGATAAAGCAAGTTGAAGATATCCAGCAACTAAAAGTGAGCAAATGTATGATGCCTGAATCGTAAAACGAACAACCATTGACCATTTGTCCCAACAACAGAAATGCGCCAGCGGAGCTCAACAAGCGCTCAAATCCAAAGACTACGAACTCGCCGCGCAGCACATCAGTCAGTACCTCGCGTTCGACCCCGTCATGATCGAGAACATCTTTGCAGGCGACGCAGGCGACAACCTGTACTTTATCGACTCCACCGCAACGCCAGATGCCGACGTGGCGGAACTATCAGCTTCCGTTTCGCCGCTGGAAATGCTCAAAACGGCGCAACGGGATATGACGAATGTTGCCATTGATGAGTTTGATAATGCGGTGCAGAAAGGGGACGAGGATCAGATTGTTCGCTTCTTTAAGATTTTCCCGGTGATTGGCCAGCATGATATTGGGCTTGATAAGTTTGCGGCGTATATTTGCGGGATCATCTCCCGGCAATGCCAGGATGCCATGAAACAGCCGTCCGACAATGGTGAGTGAAAGCTGATCGGTCTGATGATTGCTCCACTGGGACATGGTTGATCGTATTCATTTCTACCCGTTGCAGTGCCTCGGTTTTACGCAGGGCTTCTAACACGTCTATTCGAGACCATCGCAATGGTCGTGGACCGACAAACGGGACTGGTTCAGTCCGCTTACGGTCCCGGAAGAATGCTGACGGTCATTCAGCGTCTTCAGCGACAAGCCGACATTCAAAGTTCCATCATCTTAGAGTCATTTTCAGAAAAGTACCAACTTCCCCGCAAGGTACTATCCGCCGCATGCAGTTTTTCGCTCTATGACGCATTCCTGACGGCTTCTTTCAATACTTAGATGCATGAAATCAATTTGCTCGAAGGGAGACGACCTGCAGGCGCGCCGAAACCTGAAAGCACCATCGATGCAAAAGAGATCGACGTGATTTTGAACGAGATGGCCGTCATGAGTCAGCGCGCGCAGCTTTTCGATCGGTTCTTGCATATGCGCGCGGAGGTAATGAGTTGTACATTTTGCACCGAGTTTTCAAAGAAGACTAAGCCTGTGGGTTGGAACAACAGGAAGAAGTCGAGAAGCGAAAAGCCGCTAAAACCGACGGCAACGCATCGTCCGCTTTTGCAGTCACTGAAGGAAACGGGTTGGTGAAAGTCAGCAAACTGAATGAGCGAATACAGGAGTTGATGGGCAATTTTGTGGCAATGGAAGAGTTCTTTATCCGAAGAAGCATTGAAAAGGTACCAAAATCGGATGCACAGTACAGAGTCTCGTTATTTCTTCTTACATGTGGTTGACCACTCACTCAAAAATTCATCATGCAGGCAATGAAAATCGAAGAGCACGAAAAAGGAAGTTTAATATCCTCCATTGTCGACGATGCTTTCTACATTCTCCGAAACTCAACGACTCGGGCCATGTCCACGGGCGACCCCGACTGCGTCTGCGCCATTATCAACGGCATGGGACGCATTTTGGAGGTGGATTACATCACCACGTTTCAGAAACGGTTGTCGGCGGCGTTTTCTACGACGGATACCCGGGATTCTAAAATGAGTTTTATGGTGCGGCCAGTAAGAGCAGCATTTTCTTTAAGTTGGAGCTAACGAAATGCAATGGACATCATGTTTTAGTTCCCACTCAACAATATCGATGTGAGCTGCGACTACATTGTAAAGCTCACTCAAGAACTCGAATCGGAAATCCCCCGGGCGTTTGGGACGAGTTCGGAACTCTCACAAGAAAAGATCCGATCCTGTTTAGCGGGGTTAAGCGAATACGCTGGGAACTTCCGTAATGTCGTCAAGGTAAAAGACTGCACTCATTCTGCGTTTACACCCTCATGGTTATTTGATTCTGAACCTCTCGCTTTTCTCTTGTTGCAGACATGGATTGAAAACTTGTTCAATCAAACCATCAAACCACGGTTACGTCCCTTGCTGCAGCAGGCGTATGATAATACCAAATACGTGCTTAATGAGGATGAGTATGCCGAGCAGGAGGCGAGTGATGCTTTTGTGAAGAGATATGCCAATGGGTTTGGGAAGATGATTGGGTTGTACCAGGTAAAGTGAACGGTCATGATGATAATTTGCGAGGCACGCAATCCCTTCCGGCCGTGACCCTGCTGACATGGTTTGCCTCCTGAAGAAATCGTACACTGAAAACAACTACAACCAAACCATTGTCTTGGCAATTGATTACATTGCCAAAGATTGGGAAAGATTTCTTTTGGCGAATCATAAATTCAATCAGGCAAGTGGATTGGTGCAAGCTTTGCTCTCTTGTGCAGTCTTTGTTGTTAAAGTCCGATTAAACCCTCTCGAATTACTCGCAACCAGTTTGGGGCCCTCCGATTCGACAAGGACCTTCGCTCCCTTTCCTCCTACCTGTCCTCGCAAACACCATGGACAACGCGGGACAAATTCGCGCGATTAAATCAAATGTCCACGCTGTTGAATTTGGAGTCGCTTGATGAAGTGCAAGAGTGTTTGGGTGGAGCCAAGGGTGGGGGGGGGGCTGTGACGTGGAGGTTGACGGCCAATGAAGTTCGGAAGGTTTTGGCGATGAGGTGAGCAAACAAACTATGAGCCGTCTTTTCTAGGGGGGATGATTCAGTACTGATGTGGCGTGGGGTTCATGTTGCAGGGTTGATTTCAAGGCGGAGGACATTACAAAATTGAAGCTTTGAACAAATACATTTTCGATGGCATTGGGACTTGGCGCGTTTTTCTGGAGTGCTTTTGCTTGCTTACAGCATCGTTACAGCATCGTTAATTAATTCATTTACCGTGTTGGGACAAATGTTAATATTTTTTGAGATGAGCTGCGCCACATCTTTGATTGAAAAGTTTCATCTCCCCACATCCTCGATGCCTCTGTCGCTTCATCAATCATCAATCAATTGTTGCAAAGAAAAACAGAACCCATCCTCCTTTGCGCAATTGAAACCTTCCCACGCTCATCTCAAATATAAACCCGAGACCCCTCCCCCCACACAAATAAACCCACTTCCACAATCACTTGCGACCGTCCCTCCCTCTTCATAACCTCCCTACCTCCTGAACAACCAAACTCCACAACCATGACCGCAACCTTGAACGGAACAAACGGAACAAACGGGGCAAACGGCACTTCCACTACAGTCAACCCCCACGCACCCAAATACCAAGACTCGTTGAGCAGAGTGCACAACTGGTCAATTATCGAGTCCACGCTGAGAGGTGGGTACACTGTGTACGCTGTGCTGTTCCAGTGTTCTAGGTGTCCCTGGGAACGGCGCACGAGGTTGGAACTTCCCACGCGAGAAGCACGAGAGGAGAGATGTGAAGCCGGGGAAAGGAAGAGCGGCAAAGGGTTTTGAACATGGGAGGAAGAGCGGCAAAGGGTTTTGAACATGGGACGATTTGCGTGTCCCATTGCAGCAAATTGACGAAAGCGTTCCTTCCCTTGCCTTTTTGCGCACAATAGAGGGTGAACAATTCGCCAACGCCTTCTTCGACACCGAAACCAAAATCAAGATTGCACAAGCCCTCGACGACTTTGGCGTCGAATACATTGAACTTACCTCCCCCGCCGCATCCGAGCAATCCCGCTCCGACTGCGAAGCCATCGCCAAGCTTGGCCTCAAGGCCAAGATCCTCACCCATACCCGCTGCCACATGGACGATGCGCGCATTGCGGTGGAAACGGGTGTGGATGGTCTTGATGTTGTGATCGGTACCTCCAGCTTCCTCCGTGAATTCTCGCACGGCAAGGACATGGACTACATCACCAAGCAAGCAACAGAGGTCATCAACTTCATCAAGAGCAAGGGATTGGAGGTGCGGTTCTCGAGTGAGGACTCATTCCGAAGTGATTTGGTGGACTTGTTGAGCATTTACCGAACGGTGGACAAGGTAAACATCCCGACATTAATGTGGAGCGATTCACTTGAGCAATGTCATTAATCATGCGTTGTGCAATTTTGCAGTTGGGCGTCAACCGCGTCGGTATCGCAGACACCGTCGGTTGCGCAAACCCCCGCCAGGTGTACGAACTCGTCCGCACCCTTCGCTCCGTCGTGTCGTGCGACATTGAATGCCATTTCCACAACGACACCGGCTGCGCTGTCGCCAACGCATATGCGGCGCTCGAAGCCGGTGCAACCCACATTGACACCTCAGTTCTCGGCATCGGTGAGCGAAACGGAATCACTCCTCTCGGAGGACTCTGCGCCCGCATGTACGTTGCCAACCGCGAATACGTCATGGGCAAGTACAAGCTCGACAAGCTCCGCGATATTGAGAACTTGGTTGCGGACGCTGTCCAAATCCAAGTGCCATTCAACAACTACATCACCGGTTACTGCGCCTTCACCCACAAGGCTGGTATCCACGCCAAAGCCATCCTCAACAACCCCAGCACCTACGAAATCCTCAAGCCCGAAGACTTTGGGTAAGCGTCTCATGTGTCAGTTTTCAATTACCACGGGTCATGTATGAATCCATCCTAATCCTTTGTCCCCTCTTTCTCCCAGCATGACCCGATACGTCTCCATCGGACACCGTCTGACCGGATGGAACGCCGTGAAGAACCGTGTGCAACAACTGGGTTTGAGCTTGACCGACGCAGACGTGAAGGCTGTGACCGCACAAATCAAGGTCATGGCCGACGTCAAGCCTCTCAACATTGACGAGGTTGACACGCTTCTGCGGAGGTTCCACGACAAGGTCCAGGACGGAGCCGTCAACAGCCCTGCTCCACCTGCGGACATGGTGGCGAATTAAGGGTTCGGAATTCAACAGCATCGTGAGAGCGGCGCGGCGGGGTGTGTGGATAAGTTATGGAAATGATGATTAGGGTTTTTTGTGATTAAGTTTTTGGGAATCGCAAGTCTAGAAGACTTGCGCTTCTTGAAGATTTAGCGTAGTGACGCATTTTGTAGAATATTTCATATTTCGTTTACTCCTTTTGAGTCTTTAGTGCGATTGACAGGTGGCGAAAGTTTATGTTCACGTCAACGCAAATTCCTTAGATCCCTCATCATAGCAGAGAAGTTTGGGCTCCGGCCTTCACGTCTCTGCTCCCAGTGCTTTTACTGGGTATTGATGAGGCATGAGTCATAAATTTGCAAAATTAGTACATCTCCTGCACTTGCATTGCTATGGTCGACAAGCGCTGCATTCATTGCGATTTGGATACGCTGTTGGCTTTTGCGTGTTGGGGACATGTCACATCGTGAAACTTCAAATGAATGATGCCCACAAAGTGTTGTTCACCGAGTAAATCTAGGGTACGCCTCGGGAGAGAAGATGTATGGGTGGAAAGGAGGTGCAAATGAAGGTAGAGGGGAGGACAATATCCATGAATTGGACAGGAGATTGGCGGAAGAAAGATCACTCTTGTGTTTGCGTTGGCTTCCTCATAAGAATCATGAAATTGCGCAAAAAAGAGTATAGTACAGTACATCAATTAAACTACAGGCTGCATCAACACCCCATTATCCATTCCGCTCACTACATTCGTCCAACACCGTGTTGCGGGCATTCCAACAAGAACGCCCGTAACGGATACCGGCTGCTTGAGTTGCGTTACCTTGGCAGCAGCTCCTTTTTGAGCCCGCGTCCGAAAAAGCGTAAGATTCTGCGCTGCTTTGCATTTTTGAACAAGACAATCTTCCCACGCTTCTGCCATCGAAATTCAACGAAATGGACGAGGCTGCATCCATAATACTCGCGTAGAGGCGACTGTTGGGCCAACAGACGGAGACACAAGAAAAAACCCGCTCTGCGGTTGCGGCTTGCGACCGTTGGCTCGACAAATACCACCAACCTCAACGCTTGTCCCGAAAGCCATCGCGAGTGCCGACGGAACTAGTTGTGTCGATTCTGCGCAACTTCCGCGGACAGGGTAGAGAGACAAAGACAACGCTGCTAACCTGTCGATTGGTCAACAAAGAATGGCGTCAGCTTGCTTGGACCCGGTTTTGGTACGTGGTGCGGCAACCCACTGTGGAGGCCGTAATGCTGCGTCTGCTGCACTCGTCAGCCGTAGAAGTCATGCAAGGGGTCCACATTAGGAGGTTGGATATCTTTTATTTGCACGAATCGAGCAGTAAAGGCATTGGCCTATTGTTAGGGACCCCAATAATGCGTGGGATTCGGGTGCTGAGTGTGGGAGTAATCAGCGTTTCCCAACTGTTTGTCATATTTCGGAGCTTGCCACAACTTGTTGTGCTGGATATTGCTGGGGTTGTAAGTGGCCGAATTCAGTGGGATACTGTCGACCGCCGCGAAGGGTATGCAGGGGACATGAGTTGGGGCCAGCTGTGGAGGGACTCGGAGAATGCGACTTGGAAGTCCGGGTTTGCAAATCTCAAGTCACTAAAAATTAAGCTGGAATGGGGCAAGGGGAACGTTTCCGGATTTGATTTGTTGGATGTCATGGCGGCCCATTTGGGGGAAAATCTCGAGTCTCTCGCAGTCGCAGATTCCAACCGACCGTCCGCGCTGGATTCCTTCTTCCGCAAGCTGACGGGCAAGTGCCCAAATATTAAGGATTTCAACGTCCGAAAATGCTTGGGGACTGTGCCTTATCTTCCTCTGTTCATCAAATCTCTGTCACGCCTCGTCTGCCTGAACTTGTTTGGTGTTGACTTTTCGAAAGATTGGGTCAAATCCATTATTGGCGCATGCGTTCATTTGAAATGTCTTGGCATCTATGCTTGCAGAGAGACGGAGGAACGCCTGATTGCATTTTTGGATGCTTTACCGGAGTTAGAACGGATTAATACGTCAGTTGGATTTGATGATGATGACCCAATACTGAAAGTGGCCAGTGCAAAGAACATAGCGACGGAAGCGTTTTTCCCTGTGTACAACGAATTAATGAAGGAGCATTGGATGGGCTGCTGAAAGCAGGAGATCCACCGAGTTTGGATCGTGGGTTAGGGAATTGGTATTGATCAAGGAGACGGGGAGGATGCGAGGAGGCACGGAGGATGCGAGGAGGCGGGGAGGATGCGAACAGTGCTCGGATTACGACGGCTTGGACCCCTTGCCTTCGGGCAACGTGCAAAAATGGGGAACGAAGGAAACGTCTTGCATAGATTGCTGGGACGGTACTCGAGCACGGCCCGGGTGATAACGACGGCAGACCTGGTCCTCATCAAGGCCGTTGGGCTATGCAAGTATGGTCGGACAGGTGCCTTATTTGAGCTTGATTATTATTCAGTACAGAATCACCCCGACATCGGCGAAATGCTCTACACGACTTTGGTCAAACGGGGTGCTCGTCCGGAGGAGCCTGGTATCCTCATGCTTGCCATTTTGTTTTCGCACTTCAATGTGGTTCGAGCAATGGCAGCAGCTGGAGTAGACGTCCTGCGTATCTTCAACCAAGAACACGGCGAATATGCAGGGGACATGAAGAACCCCGAACCTTTCAAGTTCTTGGTTGAAGAGCTAGGATATAGACCATCCCGGAACGTTCTCAGTCATACCGTTTAGCTTGGCCAGTGGGAGAACGCTGCTTACTTGGTCAGTCATGGTGCCGACCCCTCCGCCATCTCAGACTACGACATTGAAGCGGTCATCCAGCGTGATCATGTTAAAACTCTGGAATGGCTCATGCAAAACCGGGTAGACCTACAGGCGACCGAGATTTTGGAGCGCAGGTTGGAGTCACACCGTCCTGCCTGGACTGCCCGTACTGACATTTTCGGGACGGTTGAGCTTTTGCTTCGGCAAGGTGCCGATCCCCTTTTTATCCGAAACGACAAAATGCTTTTGGAGCGCGCTGTGGAGAATCAATTATGGGAAGTCGCAGGCATGATGCTCACCAAGTTGGATCCCTCGGCCGCTGCAGACTACCAATTGCTCAAAGACATCGCCACCGGGCGGGTCCCATTGTTTCTGCCGAGCAGGGACTGCGGGAACCCCAACGCATTCAACGGCGCACCGCTACGTGTAGCTGTGTCACGCAACAATACCGAGGCAGTTGCCACCCTTCTCGAACGCGGGTGCGTACCGACGGAATCGACCCTTCGCGCCGCCATTCGGAACCGGGAACATATCGCGACGTTCCGGCTTCTTCTCCCTTTCGCTCGCAATTATGGCATCAGTTCCCTAGGGCAGGACGCCTATCGCGCAGGCAACTTCACCGCTCTGCACGCTTTTCTGGAGGAGGCGGAGAAAATTATTGCTGGGAGGGTGGCGGGTCCGTGAATGGGGCGGACTTCGTGGGAATCATCACCGGTCGTGTGCATGTGGAGGGGCATCGGTTCGGGGAACGGATGATGTGGCGGAGTTTATTGGCATTCCGGCGTAGCGTAGCGTAGACAGTGGCTGGACTTGTCCGGAGTTGTTTCAGCTTGCATGCTTCTTAGTGTAGAAATACCCGTTTGCAGTGCAGTTGAGTTCTACGGCGCTTTCTGCGTCGCATGTAAATTGTTTTGAATATATCAGTGGTTGATACCTGCTATATCATTGGATGGCATTTGCTGGCACAGACGTCGATCAGGCAACGGATGGGCTCTTCATTCCACGTCCTTAGCAAGATCGAACTGGCGGATTGCGGCTGTGCTGATATTCGAGACATTCTTTTTTTTGATTTCATTGCTCAGGTCAACAATCATCGCCTCATTTGTGCAGAACATCACATAAAAAATACTTCTATGCTGGGTACAAACAGACCCCGATGGCTGTACCTTTCCAGCCATGAACGTGGGTTGATGGTTTAAGCTCGAATGAACCCACCCGCGCAAAGGACGAAGCTGCGTTTTCAACAAATAACAGTGGAAAAAAGTAATCCAACCACACCAGGGCTAACGATGTATTGGGATTCAACCCTCAGATGGTTGCTCCCCTGGCTGCCATGACCAGGTTGGTCCGTTATAAATGTTGCAAGCTACGCTACACTCCATTATCCATTCCGCTCACTACATTCGTCCAACACCGCCTCTAAAAAATAAAACACAAAAAGAGGAGAGGAAATTATGCGCATGAGAAACCTCGCGCAACGTCAAAACATCAGACAAACAGAAATCACTGAATTTCATTGCACTCACCCATCTTACAAAAATACTCATTATGCAACCTCATCAACACGAAAATCTTATTCCTCAACCTACGTTCACACACATTAGCCCTGTTTTCTCACCCCCTCACAAAAACCAGCACAACACTCACCTCTCACCAAACACCAACACGTCCTCTTTGATGTTCGCATCCAACACCCCGTCGTCGACGCGGGAGAGAAAGTGGGATGTGAGGTGCGGGGAGCGGTCGAGGGTTGAGATGAAGGTTTCGAGGGTTGCGTGGGGGGGTGGGGTTACCGGGCGGTCGTGGGTGTGTGGGTCCATTGGTTTGCGGTGTGTAGTGGTGTTAGCGTGTTTGGTGTGGTGTGGGGTATGTTGATGTGTCGGGTAGGTTGTGTGGGTGTGTCGTCGTGGTGGTTTTGGTTGTGGTGGTTTTGCGGGGAATAAAGTGAAGCGTCCTTCCGTCGCGGGGATTAACGTCGCGTCATCGCACCTCGCCGAATGTCGTTAGGTGATAAGTGAAGTGCGCGAGTGTATGGTCACGCATTAGCGCATGTATCCAACGACGACCGCGCAAACACTCGACCGAATGGCCATTCAAAGCACTTTACTCCAATTGGTATCTTTGCCGCGGAATCTTGAATCTCCTTCTATGGTCCCGAGACATCCGTCAAGGTTTGTTCGGGCACATCCGGCGATCACCATTTTGCTGTTTTTTTGCCCCTTTTGTCTGGTGCAGTAAATGTCCACTCATTAAATGTCCACTCATTAAATGTTCACTCATCTTTAATCCAAGTGGCCGTATCATGCCCACCAAACTCAAATGTCATTTGGAATCTCCCACTATGGTCCCGAGACATCCGTCAAGGTTTCTGGCGGTACATCTCGATGTTAGCCTACAATCCTTCTTTTTTGCTCCTTTTAGCTTGCGCATTACATTCATCACGGCAATAATCCATGCAATCAATGTCCCCATTTGCTGTGTTTACGTCCCAATGTTTGTAATATCCCAATGCGCCGACGGGCGAAATGTTTTTATCCAAGCTGGTCTGCTCGAAAGTGTACCTGTGGCTCGAAGCGGGGAAGAAGGCAACTTCGGGGCAAGAGCCATGCTTGTAGTTGAAAAAATTGTAGTCCTATCCGACGCATCAATACGAGGCAAAATACAGAGCCAGCCACAGCATGCAGGTAGACTAACGACACAACCAACAGAATGTGCGCGCAACTACATAGACTATCCGCACATCGAACCTAATCTAACCCAAAGGCTCCCAACATCGCCTTCTTTGCCATATCTGACTCCACCCCCTCTTTTACAGTCACTAGGTCAAACAGCACATTGCATTCTTTCTTGTCTTTTGCACGGACGTAAGAACCCCCGTGCAGCAGTGACAGGTGAAATTCCCACAAGTTAGTTCAGAACGTCTCATGACAGAGGTGGCCGTGCTTCATATTCATACCTTAAATGAGGAGTCTTCAATGGTCATCGCTTTCCAGTGCAACAAATGTATTGTATACGCTTAGAAGGATGCGTGTCGCCAACATGCTAGGGATCCCAAGATTCGAGCGATCCCGATTAACGGCAGTCAGAAGGTTTCGATGTCCATTCATTGCGCCGTCTTCAGGACCGAATGAAGCTGGAAACGGACATCCCCGCGACAACAAACACCAACCCGCAACAAGACGTGCCAACCTTCCATTCCCATCGATAAACGGATGAAGTGCAATGATTTCATACATGCAGTATGCCGCCGCCACGCAAGGGTTTAGATCTTCGTTGTTGCAAAACGCATTTATCCGCTCGACACATGTTGGTAACGACCTCTCGAGACACGAGCTGGGAGGGAAAAGATGCGCGCCAGCATGAACATCCACAGACCGCAATTCACCAGTGGATCCCCGCGACCCCAAAATCAGAGCATGGACCTCGAGGATATCCTCCACAGTTAGCTTCCGTGGTCCCGCACCATCACACAACCGTGCCCAAGCCTTCGCGACGCCAATATAATCCGCGACTTTCCGCACGTTGCCATCCCTCCCTTCCTCCCTGACCTTCCCCAACTCATGATCGGGAACACCACATTCTGCGCCGCCAGATTGCTCCCCTCCACCTTTGATGCGATCATCAAAATCCCCCATACTATCAAGCACGCCCACGGCTGCTTCCTCAGCCCTCCTCCGTTCCCTGCCAGAGAGGAATACTTCGTATCGGTGCAAGATAAGATTGAGAGTTTTGGTGCGTAGGTACTGCGCGATGACGTCGGGGCGGTAATTTCCGTTGATGTACTTTGACTGATATTGGTCAACAGCGGTCTCTAATTCGTTGACGGATTTGTCGAAGTTGTATCGCTTCCAACTGGATAGAGGTAAGAACGCTACTTTCGCCCGCTCTACCCTATGGCGCGCCACTGCACATGGAACAACAAAGCGTGCGCGTTCGAAAAAGGAGGAGAGTATGGCGTTGACGGATTCAAGTACTAGAGAGCACAAGAGGGACGGATTCGCTTTGGCGATGCACCCCATATAATTTCTCCTCGCCCGTTTCCTGAATCCGATTTGAAGCGTGATGGGAAACGGTAAACCCTGCGCCAGCAACGCCCAATTGAGGAGTAAGCGGGACAGCCGACCGTTACCGTCGTCGAAGGGATGGACGTGCACGAAGCTATGCTTCAGTTGGCTGGCAAGGGCGAATGGATCTTCTTTTCCCCGCTGATTGTTGAATGTCTCCACTATCTCCTTGATCCGAGCCCGTACTTTCGACGCACTCACGCAAGGCTGACCACCACGACCTACAGTGACATCCCCACTGCGGTACGATCCAGCATCAATGATGAGCCCATCCTCCCTCTCGCAGCCGTCCATCAGTATACGATGCGTCTCTAGTATCAACCCCTCTGACAAAGCTTCGTCCCGCTTCTCTATGCACAAGTACTTGAAAGCTTTCGCATGTTGAACAACGTCCCGAACGTTGGGTGTCTCTGCATTCAACTCAGCTAGAATACCATCAATAGACCGACTCCGCAATATGTGAGACACAAGAACTTTCGTATCGTTTTCATTGAGACCCGTATCTTCGATGAGGTTGGAAGCGTATATGGCCATGCTTGCAAACCACACGAAAGAGTCCTGCACAAGCCGCTGAAGGGGTTCATTGAGTTCCAGCAGGCGAGCGTTTGTCGACCGAATTTGTTTGAAGTATTCCACCAGGCGAGCGTTTGTCGACCGAATTTGTTTGAAGTATTGGTCCGTGGAGGCGGACTGCCACAAGCAAGGCGCATAGCGGATAGGGTTGTACAAATTGACTAGCTTGTCGTCCATGGTTGGTTGTTACTTGTTTGACAGTGCTGCTTAAGAAGACAAAATATGCTTGAGGTTTCAAAAAGGCCAGAGGACGGGTGGGATGAGGTGTGAGATTTATGATTTCAGATGTCTGTTGTGGACCACGCGATACAACTGGCGTTCGAACTTTGCGCGGCACAGTCACCCTTAGTCATACCGACGGACTGCTAACTGTGACTATGCGTAGCTAAACGCTCCACCTAAACACTAAGAGTATTCATTTATCAGGGTGGAACGATGTTGGCACCACTGCGTTTCGAAGGGAGCTTGCAAACGTTTTTGGGTCTATGCTAGCGGTTGGCGAAAGAGAGAGAGAGAGATTTGTAGGCCCGAAATTCAAAATTCCTCTGCTCGCGAACGCGATTTCCTAGTCTTTTACCCTCGCTAGGTCAAACAGCACAATGCATTCTTTGTTGTCCCCTGCACGGACGTAAGACCTACGTGTGACCTCCAAATGCTGCATACCGGCGTCGCAACACACAAACGAACGGGGGATGGTTCCAGCGAGCACAACATGTCAATCACGTGATACATGTGAGCAGTCGTGTGTGGATTCTGCCTCAAAGGGAGACATGACAGGTACCTGTCATTCAACCTGTACCGACCGATGGACACACATTGAGAGGCCGAGTACAGGTTTCCCTTTTGCCCAATCAGGTGGGTACGCTGATAACGACATCATCACGGTATCCAGTATCTTCACGCGGATAGCTAATGCCTCTCGTTGGAAGGATCAAGACACCGTAGTTCCCTATAACCCTGCCATGAAGCCTCCACGCAAGTCTCGGATTTGATACGGAACGAATACCATTGACCAGGGTGTCCACATTGCTGTGAACGTGTCCGCTTGCAAACGCGGTGGCGTGAACAAATGACTAAGATCAGAAACGAATCCAAGAGTTGAACTTGTTACCCTTGAATTTACCTGACATGTGAAATATGTCTATCCTTGGTTAAAAGATATGTCCCCCCTCGTTCGGACAGCTTCTTGACATAGTAAGACCGTTCAAAAACCCCACACACTTCTTCGTCCCCTTACGTCCATCAAAACTTCAACTTCAACTTCCTCCGAGTCGGCGCTTTCACCCTTCCATCACCCGCAACGCGTCGCAGGACGTTGCAGGAGCGAATATACAATGCAGGATCATACCATCACATCCCCCCTCCCTTCCAGAGGTGTTCTACTGTTCTACGAATTCTCCTCCTCATTGCCAATCCCCCACCCATTTCAACCATGAACCTCCGCACCGCAGCCCTCATCGTCGCCCTAATTGCTTCCGGCGCAACCGAAAAGTCCCCAACCCCATCCTCTATCGGAACACCCAAGCGACCACCGCCCTTGCCTCCATCACTCCCGCCCAGCAGTCGCCCATTTTCACGCAGACCCTCGCTCTCGTCCACGGTGCGACGTGGACAGCAGCCTACAACGCTCGCAAAAAGCATCAGGGAGCCGGCGCCGAGAAGGCCGCCCATCAGTTATGTCGCTCACGACTTTCTGGCCACCGTGTATCCGCAGCAGTCTAGGACGTTTGATAACGCGCTTAAAGCTTTCTTGGTAAACTTGATGACAGAGGAACATGTTGACCAGGGTGGAGACGGGGAGGAACGTTGGGCAGGAAGCAGCGGTTGCTGATTGTAAATGCATCTCTTTTCTTCGTCTTTTTCTTAAAACGGCCTATGTACTTACCCCCTCCCACCCCTGAACACCCAGAAACGCATCACCAACGGCGCCAACCACTATGTTAAATTCAACGGGACGTGGACTCCCACCGGTCCCCCTCCGCCTGCAGGAGAATACATCCCGACGCCTCCCTCTCCTCCAACGTCACAACCGACAACTACAGCGTCGTCACGCGGTCCTACGAACGTCTCAGCGAAGCGGCCGCCGAAAACGGACGGTCCCGTATCTACAGTACGGCGGGATCCACTTTACGTTCGCCGATGCCGAGGGTCAGAACCTCGGGAAGAAGGTCGCGAGCGATGTGTTGAAAGAGTTTGTGAAGGATCAGACGGCGGGGTTGGAAGGGGTTGTTGGAGTGTTGAGACAAAGTTGGGAACCGATGGTGATCTCTCCGGATACCCATCGTGAACGACGAGTGATGTGGATACTGCGTGTGTGTGTGTGTGGTGCCTCTTGAAGCAGTTTCAAGGGTTTTTCAGTACAGTTACATAATGAGCCTCGGTGATGGGATCTGATAATGCAGCGTAGTTTAGTATAAATATATACCTACGAACAGAGCGTAATAACAGTGGGTATCAGTCATCAGGCTTTTTTTGGGCAACCTAGCAGCCCTTACTTAACACATACGGAAAGCCGCTTTGGAGTATTTCGTCAAAAGAATGTACAGAGCAGGTCTGCGTTTGAACTTACATTCCGTAACGTTAAAGTTGGGAGAAGTTGCGAAAAAAACGCACCATTCATTTCAACAATCCCACAATCATAAAGCGCAGCATCTTATTCAAGACAAATCTCCAAGTTTTTGTTAATTGGCGGAGACTCCCATTCCACCCAAAAAAAACGCACATCTGCAAGGCGGTTGATCCGCGAACACAGCACCGTACTTGAGGCTGCGTTGTTCGTTCCATCACTGTTCGTTTTGAGGGTTACACACTCATCATGGAGTACGTCGTCTTATTCCAGACAAATCTCCAAGTTTTGTTAATGGGCAGGGACTCGCATTCCAAAAAAAAAGACCCAAGCCCGGTACATCCCACCAGCAGGCAACTGGATCTTCAATTTCACCGCCCATTTGGCATTCTTCGACTGTCAACTCGTATGAGGATAACCCACAGGTACATCTTTTCAGCGGACATTCTGGCGTAGTGCTTTCGTTTGGTAAGGGTAAACTAGACTCGCAAAAAATCTTTACACGAAATTTTGGAAAACAGTCTGATTAGTGTCTTAAACACCGAACATCACGACTGCATTTCGCTCCAGCATTGCATTGACCCGAGGTTTGCTTTGCGGTTGAAGGTCATCAAAATCCACAAAATGGAAAAGAAGGGAAAAAAAGAACACTGACATTGGTTCGCCCCAGTTCAATGACTATTGGAGCGCACTCTTCTTCCCAGACGTTGGTTTTCGAGGATCAGACCTGTCTGCTCTGCTCACGTCACGCATCTTTGGGTAGCCTGGCACTATTATGTGTGAAGAGAAACCCGACAATGGTTTTCTACGAATGTCAATCACTGTATGTATGGGTTTGCGCGCATCACCCCTCATTGATCACCGCACCCCACAAAAAGTATCTCTCCCTCTGAAAGCCAGTCATGAACAATGAGCAGAGAGCTCGACATGACGGACGCTGAGTATCTGAAACAGGCATAACGTTGACTGGGTGCGTCGACTGGTTTTCCCATCCCCCCGCGCGCGCGTAGTCCCACCGGCGTGGGGGTAGTCCAAGACTTCCTGTCGAGTGCGCGCGTAGTTTGTCGTGCCGGGTACACATGTACACCGAACGGAAGGACAGAACTTTGCAAAGGACTGTGGACGGACACGTCCCAAACAGGGACCCGGGAATCACACGCACAAATACCTGCGCATTGACAAACAAAATTTGTCGAGGTATCATGTCCATAAACCTTGGTTTGGAAGACCTGTGGGAATTGCCCAACGACTGTGGTTGGTCCTATGGTCGTTGCAGTGCGTAGTCTGGTGGCACCCGTATTTTTTTCTCTGCGTGCCGTTATGTATGTTAGGCCTTCACGATTCAAAGGGGTTGTTCACGATTCAACCCCAACAACCGAAAAAAAACGCTGACACAATCTCTCCCGTCTGAAAATGGAGAGGTCTCGGTAAAAAGCGCATCCTCCATTCATAATGGCAAAACTCGACGCGTTGTGAAAAAGACGCAGGTGTACCCCGCGGATAATACCCAGCTCTTGGACAGGGAACGGAAAAAAAGGTTTTAATACACTTTTAAATACAGACGACGGGATTTTGCACCCCACCTGTCCGGCGCTACGTCCTGAAAATGCATGGATGCCCAACCGCCATGGAGAACGGCGGGATGACCTCTTGCGCACACCTTGGGCGTTCCATGGTGTCAACAAAAGTAAACATTTTGAAGATGGAAACACCGAAACACGGTAACAGAACTAACCACCCAGTGCTTTCGAGACCGGCGTAATAAACGACTGACATTATACAGACCTCTGCACGTTTTCACATCCTGCGCGCGTAGTGCTGGCCCTCGAAGCGGACCCACGCGCGCAGTTGTTTTATGCTACCTGGTTTACCGGTACACACGAATCCGAAAAAAATGGGAGGAAACAATTACAAGTCATCCCTGAATGGAAAGAGAGCGCCGATCTCCCGTCCACCGGAGTCCGCGGCGGTTGTAAATACTGTGGTGGCCATTCAACATCTCGAGAGATACTGTTCGATTTTGCCGGGTTTTACCCGTCCAAAAGCAAAAAAAAATGGATCGATTTTCACAGATGGGTATGGACCGATACAATCTTTACGAAATATCGCTCTGTGAGCTAGAACCCTCACCGGTGAGCGGTGGTTGGGTAAAATCCATGACCCTCACTCATAATAAGCAAGTCGTGGGTGGTAGGAAAGAGGCCCAAATACTCGGGATAGAGAAATGTGCACGGTTGCGTTCCAGCATTTTGGTGCGGTGCAGTCAGACGCCAAACGTTTGGCCCCGGTTGGCAGTAGATGACCAGAGACTTCTCATTGAGTCTGTCTGTCTGCGGCGTGGTGGGCTAGTGATTGAACCGCCTAACGCCAAAGTTGGCCAAACGGAGGAAAAGAAATGAACCGACAGCCACTCATAACGGGGGAAGGATCGCTCGCCCAGTGCAACTCCCTGCCGCGGCCGCACGCGTGACGGTACAAATGAATGACGGTACAAATGGATGACTCGTTTCCCGCAAGACCTTTTCGAGGTCTCAAGCGTTCGTTAGTACCTTCTCTACGGCATTACGTCCACCATCACGAAAAAAAGGGGTCGAACGAGGACACAAAGTGAGCAACATGTCGGTCGATGCAGGTACCGAATGGTGTGGTAACGAATCTAGCCGAGTTTCTGCGCAGTCACCAATAGTTGTGTTCATTATCCATAATGTTGATGTTACAAAGTCCCAATGCGCCAACGCGCAAAATGAGCGAGCTTTAGAAGCTTCTGCGGATGAAAGAAAAAAACCAATCGTTTCCGAACGATGTGTTTGCGCAGCACAGTATTTGAGACTGCACTGTTTGTTTTGTTTTGACGGTCGCACATCATGAAGTGCAGATCTTGTTCAAGACAAATCTCCAAGCTTCTGTTTAATTGACCGAGACTAAAATTCCGACCAAAAAAAACAAATATCAAAGCCGATTAATCCGCAAACGCAACCTGGTATTGAAGCTGCACTGCTCGCACTGTTCCCTTCAATAGTCTGCAGCCGGAATAAACAGAAACGTCTTATTCGAGACGAATCGCCAAGTTTTGCTTAAATTGGCAGAGCCTTCCATTCCAACCAAAAAAAAATATACATTAAAGTCAGTTCCTCCGTGACAAAGCGAAAACAGCTGAGGCTGTACTGTTTGCACTATTCCTGTCAACAATCACATACTCATCACAAACTGCACATCTTACTTGAGACAAACCTTCTATTTTGATACTGGCAGAGCCTTCCATTCCAAGGAAAAAAAACCCACATTCGAAAGAATGGATATGCACCAGGAGGTGGATCTTCTATTTCAACCCCCATTTGGCATTCGCCCTTTCACATTGCACGAGTGCGAAAACACATGTAGCATCATTTCAGTTCACAATTTGCCGTAGCGGTGGTTTACATTTGCCAAGCATGCGATGCGGGCTCGTGTATTGACCGAATGTTGGCCTTGCGTGTGAGGGTGGGGATTCTCAAAGTGCACAAAATGGAAAAGAGGGGGCAAAAACGAAGTGCCAGCATCAACCGAATATCACCCGCGAAAAGAACTACTTGAACAAGGGGAATGTGCGCGCACCGTCGGCCCTGGAATAGTACGAGACCACGTTTCGCTCGTGTGTTTGATTGAAAGTTTGCCTGTGTGCGGGGTCTTCAAAGTCCCCAAATGGTAAAGAGGGAAAAAACAACCTCGCATATTTGCTATATTCACCCTCGACCCTTTGAGGCCAAGTCAATGGCGTCTTCCAAAATTGCCAATGGGCCGTTACCTCGATGTAATGGCTGTTTTCAATTTAACCGGATCCCTAGCGACGGACTTCAAGACACGTTTTGCTCCTGCACTGACCAAGCGTTTGCTTTCCATGTGGGGATTTAAAGTTCCGGAATGGAAATGAGAGTCAGAAGATGTAAAAAAACAAGCACCATTATCGAGCAAATTCCCCGGTTCAACGACTATTTGAACATGGGGCATGTGCCCCAGTGTTCCCTTACATCGTTCCGCGCTCGTGTATTGATCGAAGGTGTGCTTGCCGTGGAAAAGTCTTCAACTTTGACAAAGTGGAAAAGATGGAAAAAAAGGAACACCGGCAAGCGAAATCCGCACAAGGACTACCTGAACATGGGGAATGTGCGCACCGGTTGCGCCTCACATGGTTCACCCTCCATGGCCATAATGCCAAGTGAATGTCGTCCTCAAAATCATGAATGAGCAGGTGCTTCGCCGTAATCGCTTGGCCACTTAATCAGACGCGCAGCGACGGACTTGAGCAACAAAAGAATGTTGTGAGCGCAAGACAACCGTAGCGAATGTCAGGATCTATCGAAACCGCATGCCAAACATTCCAAAGCACACCAATACATCGCCCATCACGGTCTATATTGCGTTTTCCTCACAGTCAACGTATGATAAATCGGCGGCGGCGCATCAAACGCCAGACTCTCCTCCTTTGCAGCCACAAAACACGCGGTCCCGTACGCGCTGCAGGTTTGCCAGCTACCCGCCGACCCGGTTGTTTCAATATCAAACTTTAGACCAAACACAGCGTTGGCTCCCAACGCCAAGGCCTGTCTCTCCAGTTCCTTTACAGCTGCGATACCAACGGCATAAGCATGGCACGGACGCGGTGAAGACGGGGTTTGTTTACGGTTGACACGTACCCTCCAACCTCGTCGCCTCCGCCATCTCCTCGTTGTACTTTGCAATTTTCTCCACCGAGAACCCCGTTTTTGTTACTGAGCGGGTTTTCGTTGTCATTACCAGACCAAACTCCTGCGGGGTAAGTTGGGTTGGAGGCATGGCGCGGAGCGGACCACCGGCGGGGCGCAAGGGCATTTACAGTACCTGCTTGACTTCAAAACCGGGCAAAGCGGGACCTGGGAGGGTGCTGAATAGGATCTGGTATTGTGGGGGAGCTGCTGCTGAACCGGTGGCCATGTTGCGTAGATGAGTCGGGAAATGGTCCCGTCCTGACGGCACTGCGAAGCCCAAGCGAGACCGGCGATGGCGCAGCAGTAAGCGAGGGTATCCAAACGCATTATCCGGACACACCATGCGCAGTTTCATCGCAGGATGTGGTGCGAGTTTTAAGGTGTGCGTTGGCCGGAGCTATGTACGGCTGTGTGAGTCGTACTCGGTTTGGAATCAACAGAATTTTCAATGAAGAGGGGAAACCAACAAGTTTTCTCTCTTGGCATTGGGAATTGCTGGACGGTGTACCTTTGGAGCAGACTCCGAGTGCAAAAAGAGCGAACCAACGAATCTTCCTGAAATATTCCGTTCGAGAACCCCTAGTTCTTGAACAAAATTCGCTTTCTGGGCGTCCGGTCGAACCAGGATACGGCAAGGATGTCATTTGGGGACGCACCGCTAACAGGCTGTCCAATACGTACAAACCGGTGCCAGCCCTGTTTCCATATTCTGTACACCGGAAGTGGCAAGTAGCATAACAAATCACATTTCGTGAATTGAACGAGTACATGTACAACAGGTCGAGCTTTGCGGTTGAACTGCGCTGGATCGACACTCGCGATTGTGTTGTTGCACTTTGCCATTTTTGCGAGGTAACTTAACCGCTTAGGATCAATGTCCCGGTTTCAGCCTGGACAAAAAGGTGGAAGCACGCAGTTGATAAGAGCGATTCTTCAAGTTGATGCTAAAGCCACGGAACCGTCAGGAGTTCCCACACGGGATACATGGCTACCTTGTTGGGTTTCCATGAGGATTGTCATATTTTTGCTAGAAGCAGCCACGGTAAAGCCCTATACATAGGAAGCACTTTCAATGCGTTCGCAATGGAAACATCCGGCCACGAAAAAGTTAAGCAGACTGGAGATTATCAACGACAAACAACGAGCGCAGTCGACACTTGCTCATTGCGATCACCGTGGCCACCATCCCGCAGCTTGCTTCTCTGATTGGGATGATGATGCGTACTTCGCGCTCAGGATCTCTTACGCGTGTCATGATGCGGGGATGGACCACCCATCCACACGAGGGAAAAGTAAATTTCGATGAAGTTGTCAAGCAGCGGACAGGCAGTTGGGTCCAAGGCAGTTTCTTTTTTTTGGGTTGCAGGAACAGCGGAAGCTCACGCGTTGCGTCTCTCTGAACCGGAAAGTGAACGTACCTGAAGAATCACCTGCCTGGAAACGCCAACAGGCAAAAAAAGTTGCCCAAAAGAAAGACCAAAACCGCCATGGGCACGTGTCGTGCTCCATGCTTGTTTTCAGTACCTTCCACCGCCACAACAGTGAACGTCCCATTTCACCACGCAAATACGTTTGTAGGCCTTCGAACTACGGCCGCCAGCACAAACCAGAAATGGGTCTCCTCCTTCATTTGAGGGGAAAGGAAAAAAATGCCTCCGAAATAAGCACCCCCTTCGCAAGTCAGGGTATTCAAAAACCTTGCTACAGCCAACATCTCAGAACCTTCAGGGGACAATCTATTCACGGTATCAAGGCAAAGACACCCCTCGTGACACCTAACTGTGATGGACCATCACTGCGATATTGGAATACGTACACCGGGCACCTCTCGACTGCGCATACCTATCAAATATTACCTCATGGATATTACTGGATCAACCACACTTGGAGCGATATCGACTGGCAGACTTTTTCTCCAAAAAAAAAGAGGACAACCACAGCTCGCATGGATCTTCCAAGAGAGGGTCCGACTCTTCCATGAACCGTTGTAATTTGATTGATCAAGCACCCGTCCATGCGTTGCGAAAATATACGACGCCGACGTGAAGAAGCAGAGCGGGCATGGGAACTTTTGGACTTGGTGGACTTTCAGGACGGCAGAGAGCGGTCTGATCTGCAAACGTCGCAGTTCAGACCCATACACAGCGCTCACAATCATTTTTGGAGCTGGTTTATTTTTGAACGAAGTCTGTCGCACCGACCGAAAATGGATTCCCTCCGGCGTTTGAGGGAAAGCAAAAAAGAGGCATTCCAATTTATGTAGCATCGCGAACCAGGGTATCCGAAACCCGTGCGCAGCCAGGAGCTCATCAAGTTCACTCTCGTTTGCCGTCCAGCTGCCCAGCTCGGTGATAAGAGCTTCTCTTTCCCCGCAATGCTCGGTTGCAAATATTGTTCGGAAGAAAAACTCAATCGGGGTGCCACAAAAAAACCTTGGCCTGAAGTCCTCAAGGAAGGCCCTATGTCCCCGAGTTGGAGCAAGGGTGTCATACAGGGTCTCACTGCGCAGCACTCCCCGGCGTTGGCAAGGGTAGACTTTGAATTCATGGAGAAAGGCTCTGTGTCCCTACTGGTCACCGTTGGCAAAAAATAGAGTCTTTGACGGCAGGGAGATTCAAAAGCAAAGCAAGATATTTCGCAAATAACCATGCGTGGCAGGAATTCAGATCTGCTGCGCGGTCTTGGTTCGCAGTACGCCTTTTTTACACCCAGCTACTGGCACGCAGGTTACATTGCAGATTGGGACAGGAAAAAAAAGCCATAGGTTATCCACTGAGAGGCATCATCCTTTCATTCGCGGAAAGACATCCCCTTTTTGAGTGCGAATGACTGCAGTCAGCCTTCAAGACTACATATCACGCATGCCAGCCAAGTTCCGCTTTCCTTAACGGTCTCAACAAGAAGGGAACAGGGAAGAGTGGGTAATGTCCCGAAAACACGCGATATTTGGGGACAGATAAACATACATTCTCACTTTGCCAAATCCTCGACGAAAGCTCTTCCAACTACATGAGGACAAACCTAAGCCAAAAACAAGACGAAAAAAAGGTGGCAACAACGTTTCGTGCGGCACTCGTGGAGTGGAGTAATCCGATTACTCCCCCCGGCGCAGCATTGCATTCTGAGAGTGATGGATGTGGGGATATTTGAAATGTTAGGCGGAATGCGGCCATCAAACCAATAATATTCTGGGACAAATATAGATACATCCTTTGCCTGATCCCAGCAAAGTCTCTTGCCACTACACGAGGACAAACGAACCTGAAGCCAAAACAGGATGGGGAAAAAGAACCACTACCACTTTCGCTTTCTAGTGGAGGGGAGGAGTCCATTCGATTGCTCCCCCCGGCGCAGCATGGATTTACGAGAGTGATGGTGTGGGGAGGTTTGAAATTTTGGGCAGAATGGCGCCACCATACCAAATGAACCCTAAAAAAGGAAAGACAACCGGCTGGATAGGCAACACACAGACTGGGCACAGCGCCGGGGCGACTTGACGTTCTTCTGACGGTGGTGCGGTTGGTGGACGAGCATATCGGTTGGTGTCTCATATTCGTCATTACACAAAGGGAAGGTAATCCCCGAGAAGGGGGAGCAAAACGCTACGAAGAAGAGCACGGCAAGTGTACCTCGGTTGCGGCTGTTGACCTTGGTCATCCCATCTTCAAAGAAAAAACGATGATACCGGTATAGGACAAAAGTGAGAACGTTCCGGCCACCAGTGCTGGTCTTACTAGATCACGTGTAAGCCGTCTGAACCTTCCTGCGTGTTAGACAGGCAATCAATTTGTATAATACCTCAACCGGATCATCGTAATGCGAGTACGCATTTTGTGCAATCCCGTGAAGCGTCCGTTGTGTACAGAGTAACTGCTGTTGGAGCCTCCTTACTGTGTAAACAAAGGCTCATATTAGGGGATTCACTTTAATAAGGCGGGGAAAACAGAAAAAAAGCAATGAGGTGGTAGAAGTGGGACGCGAGATTGGGTTCTGGAACATCCCGTGAAGCGTCATTGTGTACCAATTAAACCGCACGGTCTAGTGAACCCAGAAATGTGACTGAACAAAAAGCGTTTCTCTCTATTACACATGAACACACACATACAAAACTTCTCCCTCCTTCCACCCCACCCCATGCCATGCCGCTCCCCAATTTTTGG